>VWYK01064721.1:0-77583 GCA_013399775.1 Semnornis frantzii | reverse complement strand
CCCCCCCAGCAGAGGCAGAGTTTCCCTTCATTTCTCACCCTGTTTCTTGGACATTTTCTGATTTTACTGCACACATGAGATCCCTACCAGTGCTGGGCTGGGAGGGAGATGGCTGAACCCCCAGCAGGGGCAGCCAGCCTCCAAAGTCAGCAGCACTACATCGATTTCCATCAGCTTTCCCGAGGAGAGCTTACGGGCAACTCTAGAGCAAGACATAAAACATTCATGGCATGTATAACTGGGCACTGCAGCAATACACATGGGTGGCAGAAAGCTTTCTCCTGGACCACACCAGCCAACAAGTGAGCAGTAGAAAGCTTTAAGCCTCAGGAGCTTGCGTTCTGGTTTGCTTCCATCCTGCAATTATCTTAATTCTAGCTAGTACAGCTTACAAATGTTCCTCATGGCACCACTGTCTTAAGCAGCAGCAAAATGCCACAGATCAATAGGATGCTGCATTATTCCTTTCATTGCTTTTAGGTTTCAGATCTTTCATGCCTTTATGTCAGGCAAGGGTAAATAACTACAGGATGGTTTTCTGCAGTGGTATTTTACACATCCCTCAAGCTTGCTGTACAAACAGAGTAAGGCACGTTTTGACATCCATCTTTAATGGGGGCTGGAAAGTGCTTGCTACACTACAAAATTTATGACTCTCTGGGTGCTTCTTTTGGCAGAAATCATTTTCTTGAAGACTGGCTAGGAGTGCCCAAAGCACTGCAAACACAGGACTGAACATCAGCTAACACAAACCCTGGTGCAATTTCCAGCTCCTCCCACTAGCCCAGCTGGGCAGGTAGCCACAGCTCCCCTGCCCACGGCAGCTCCAAAAGACAGGCTACAAAATGCACAGCCCTCCACACCCAGTGAGCAGCTTCCTTTGCTAACACACATCACCAACGTGAGTTTCATACACCCCTGCAGGGCAAGCTTCCTCAGCATCACACTGCCCAGGAACCTGGGGTTGTGGTGCTCTGAGTGTGCAAGCAAGCAGGTGGATGACAACCACCACTGGAGAGGCAGGTGGCTGCTGGCCCTCAGTTACTCTAGCTACAAACTGCAGAAAGATTATAGGCTCTCCACAGGCAAAGAGCAAAGCTTTTCTGTGGGGAAAAAAAAAAAAATCAAACAAAACCCAGCCACTGCCCTTCCAGCTCCTTCGTGTACACCCCAAACACAAAGAACAAACCTCCCACACTTCGAACGCCTTCATGTACTCCCCAACCACAAAAAACCAACCCCCCACACTTGAAGCTCCTTCATGTACACCATAAACACATGGAGACAACCCCTCACACTTCAGGCTCCTTCATGTACACCCCAACCACAGAGAACCAACCCACTGCACTTCAATCTCCAGCCACAGGGAACTACTTTCTCTGCCACCATTTCTGTGGTGAGCAGAAACCAGGCCAGAACTACATCAGCACAGGCGACACAGAAGGGGGCTGCTGCAGAAAATAGCTCCTCCTTCAGCAGCTGAAAATCTATAATGGAACGGCAGAAGGAGAAAAAAGCAGTGCAAAAATACATCAGAGCAACCACACTGCCTTTTACTGGCAGTTTGCTGCCAGCTCCTGGCCAGGATAGCTCAGAGGGACACCACAGAGAACACCTGCCCTCTGCCTTCATGTACCAAAGAAAATGCTTTCGAGGGATTGCTCCCTGCAAGGAAAAGAGAGGCTCAAACACACATCCTGCTGGACTGGTTTGGATGATGCTCATGTTTATCTGGTTTCTCAGATGTGGCCAGCAGCAGCAGGAGGCCTGACTAACAGGGAATGTTTTCCCTTGGGCTGGGACATGGGTAGGAAGATGAACATGGCAGTCCCAGACTTCAAGTACCCTCAGGGATGGGTGAACAATCTGTTTGGGCCACGGCCCTGACCACCAGATAGTGGTCTTCGAGGTCATGGTTTTGGGCTCCCCAGTTTAAGAGGGACAGGGATCTGCTGGAGAGAGTTCAGTGGAGGGCTACGAGGATGCTTAGGAGACTGGAGCACTGCCTGTTGAGAGGCTGAGGGACCTGGGGCTGCTTAGTCTGGAGAAGAGATGACTGAGAGGGGATTTAATAAATGCCTATAAATATCTGAGGGTTGGGGCGGGGGGGGACAGGCTCTGCTCACTGCTGCCTGGGAGAGGACAAGGAGCAATGGATGGAAGCTGCAGCACAAGTTCCAGCTCAACACAAGGGGGAACTTCTTGACTGTAAGGGTCACAGAGCGCTGGAACGGGCTGCCCGGAGAAATTCTCCTTCTCTGGAGCCTTTCAAGGCCTGTCTGGATGCGTTCCTGTGTGACCTGAACTAGATTGTCTACTCCTGCTCTGGCAGGGGGATTGGACTCAATGGTCTCTTTCGGTCCCTGACATCCTGTGATATTATATCAGACACATTCCCTGCTGAAGCTGCTATGCACACAAAGACACTAAAGAATCATAGAATGGTCGGGGTTGGAAGGGACCTCTGGGCATCATCTAGTCCAACGCTCCTGCTAAAACAGGTTCACATGGAGCAGGTTGCACAGGATCACACCCTGATTTTCCTCCCAGCCAGCTCATGTGTAATACCATCACCTCTCTGCATGTCCTGTTCCCTTTTCTTCTCTTTTTTTTTTTTTTTTTTTTTTTTTTTTTTTCTTTTTTCTTTTTTCTTTTTTTCTGCTTAACGGGTTGGACCACATCAGAAAATGTATGGATTGGGTTTTTCTGACTACTCTGCTCCATTGCAGTTATTTTAAAGGAGCATTTCTTTAATACAGAACTCATCTGCAGCTGTTTCCATGTGATAATTGACCGTCGCATGACAAGCTCAGGTCAACAAAAAGAATTACAACAGCAATGGAGAAAAGGCAGAGGAGGAGGGGAAAAGAGCATCAAGACTTCTGCAGAAGTTAAGTGATGAAAGAAAATTTAAGTGTAACCTGAGGAATAGGATCCTGGGAGAGAAAGGAGTAACAAGGATGACTGCATTTACCATGAAGCATTTAAAGCAACGGAAAAGCATTTGACTCCTTGGCTGCCAGCAAGCATGCTGCAAAGCAAAAAGGGCAGGAGTAATCTTTGCTTCCATCCCAGTCAGAGAACAAACAAGAGGGAGGACATTGCCTCACACCTGCAGAGTTAACAGTAGGTTAGAAGGTTTTGGCATTAGACTCAAGGGCAAACCACAGCACAGTGAGAGTCTTCTGCTAGAAAGTCAGAATCCTGTTTACACTCCACATGCAGATAGTATTTAATGTGTAGCTTGTATGGGGTCAGTCAGCCCTCACGTCTCTGAGAGGGTCAGATGCGTTTATGAATGGCTCCAATTAACACCTCGGGCGCCTGAGGAGCGAGGTTCAGTAGCGTGGATTTGCTGGCTGGCTGGCGAGGTTTCGGCTCAGGGGAGATGATCTCACCGCTGCGTACGATTGTCTCCAGCACGGGAGAGGGCAGCTCTGGCGGTCAGAGGCTGCCGCTGGTGAAGCCTGGCGGCAGCGCTCCGGCATCCACTCCCACCCCGCAGTGCTTTGCTGTTTCTGTGCCCCGTACCTGTGCTCACCGATTCGCCCAACGCTCCATCAGCCATTTGCCCAAATGAAGCCCACGCTACGCGAGGCTTGCCAGAGGCCAAACAGACCCCGACCCGAGATGGTTTTGATGTCCTCAGAGCCTTCTACCACCACCCCGCCTGTGAAAAGCGTCGTGGCTCTCACCCCTGCCCACACAGCCTTCCTAAGTGTGCTCCTGAGGGCATTTAAGATATCGCTTCTCCCACGTGAATATTTCTCCCGTGGACTGTATCAGTCTGAGCACTTCCAGTGACAGATGCCTCCCTCCTGGTGAGCAGGAGAGTTTGGGGGAAGTTGCCAAGCTTATCAGAAGCAGGAGTGAAACCCACCTGTGTGCTTACTACCTGCTCACTCCACCCCAGAGCCCTGCTCTGCAGGGGAATCTGGAGTGGCACAGCACAGCTCTGAGGCTGGCTCCAGAAAGCCACACTCCTGAGCAGGACCCCAACTCACAGTGCCTTCTCACTCTGACAAGGAGTTGGCCACCATGGAGTCTCCCACCCAAAGTGATTTTGGAGAAAAAGATGTTGACCTTATAGTAAGGGGTGCATGCCAAACCCAAGTGAAGGGTCCCAGGTAGCAATGCAGCAGGTGCTCTCAAGGAACATTTCAGACCATGAGCTGAGCAGACCGCTCCAGCCAGGACAACCAGCTTCAGGGAAAATGAGCCAACAATGTGCACTTGCAGCCCAGAAGAGCAATCAGATCCTGGGCTGCATCAAAAGATGTAGGGCCAGCAGGTCAAGGGAGGTGATTCTGGCCCTCTGCTCTGGCAAGAGCTCACCTGGAGTACTGTGTCCAGCTTTGGGGCCCACAGCACAAGAAGGACATGGATTGNTGGACATTAGGATGAAGTTACTTACTATGAGGGTGCTGGAACAGGTGGCCCAGGGAGGTGGTGGTGGCCCCATCCCTGGGTACATTCAAGGCCAGGCTCCGAGCAAGCTGATTGAATTGGGTATTTCTCTGCTTAGTGGAGAGGGGTGGGACTAGATGATCGTTACGGATCCCTTCCAACCCAGTGCATTCCATGGTTCTATGACAAGCACCTTTTCCTACCAAACCACAGGCAAGTCCTTTCTTCACACCCTGAAGAGCAGCTCCAAATCCTTTTCAGTCACCCAAAAAGGCAGCAGAGAAAGCCCCCAGGGGACAGCAAGCAGAAGGAAACCAAACGAGCAGCGCTTCCCTCTGCCAACCCCAGAGGGTTTGCTTTATGCCCCCAGACCCAGGTGCTGCAGTTGCCCTCCCTGCTTGCGGAGCATCCCACACAGCCGGCTGGGTGGGACCGACCCCGGCCGGTGCTAAGGACTCATCACGCCCGTCTGGGGATGTTGGGCAGCTGCTCGCGTTCAGAGTTCCCTGCGCGTAAACTAATAGAGTTTGCTCCGGACGGAGTGTGGGAAGGGGCCGCGGCCACCCCGCGGTGCCCGGACGGGGCCGGAGGATGCATCTGCGGAGCCGGGGAGCCCCCTGCTGGAAGCGAGGGGATGTGCGGGATGCCGGCAGTCCACGAGCCGCAAGTGCCCTTATCTCTCGGCATTGCAAACACCTAGGCTGCCACCTGCCCTCGCCCTCTCATCCCCTGACCTTTACTCCTGTGACCCGAGAAGCTGAGGCATGGCACGAAACGCCAGATATCGCAACCCTCAGAACAGGCGGCACACCGGCTGGCACCCCTGGCCTCCGGGGAAGCCCCAGGGCAGCTATCTGAAGGGTGAGTGGCAGGAGGATGGTGCCAAACTCTTCTCAGTGGTACCCAATGACAGTGGACACAAACAGGAACACAGGCAGTTCCACCACATGAGTTTAAAATCCTTCCCTTTGACAGTGGCAGGGACATGGAACAGGCTGCCCAGGCAGGTTGTGGAGTCTCCATCTTTCAAAGCACTCTAAACACACTTGGATGTGTTTCTGTGTGATTGACTCCAGGTGATCCTTCTCTAGCAGGGGGGCTGGACTAGATGATTTTCAGAGGTCCCTTCCAACCCCCACCATTCTGGGATTCTGTAACGTTCTGAACTCTTGGGAGCTGGAAATGTTTCCTGATACAGTGCTGGGTGATGCCTTGGCTGTGTTCTGGCCATGGGGCTTGTCTCGATCCTCCCTTCTTGGCCTCGTGCTCTGGCTGGGACCGCCTGCCATGCCATGTGGTTTAGAGAGATTGGTGAGGTCTGGAGAAAGGCAATGTGCACATGCTAGGCAGGGAGCAGTGCCCCACACAACACCACTGATTGAACTTGCCCTATGGAGCAGGGCAGCATTGACACCACAGGGATCTCGAAGACCTCTGCAAACCCAGGAACGCCATGGAGGGGAGCTACTGCTCTGGTGTTACTCCTTCGTGGGTGTCTGCTTCCAGTCTCAGCTGAGTCAGACACAGGCTGGCCAGGCTGTTGGGCTGAGCCAGCACGGCTGCCCCAAAGAGGGACTGTGAGGAACAACTTCATCTGAGCTATGGGCTCTGACAGATGAGCTCTGGTGCTCTGCCAACACATCTAAGGCGTTGCCGCTCCCAGATGTCTGCTCTGTCCCTGTGCCAGGAGCTACCACGCTTCCTAGCTGGAGCAGGAGGGACATCTGCCTGGGCTTCAGCCACCACCAGTCACTGCTCGCCTTCTCGGACTTCCAGTGCAAGCCTCTCTTTGCTTTCAGGTGAGGCAATGCACCATAAAGCCGAGCTGCTGAGCTACAGATGTCCAGCAGGGTCTCCAGAGGAGCAATGTGGTAGCCTGCAGCACAGGCACATGAACGCAGTGACCCTTTGCCCACTTCTATCGCTGCCAGGGCTTGCTGGCAGCTTGTTTGCACAGGGATGAAGCTCTGGGGAATGAGTGTGTTGCAAAAGCACACCCTGGCTTACTGTGCACTGATTTCCTATGGCTTATCTATGATAAACACACCAACCCATTAGACTTCTCTTGGGACATGAAGTCCTCTTATCCCTCTGGCATGCCCCCACGCCCGATTCCCCCATGAGAACTGCCTCCGCAGAGTGGTTTTGGTTTTGTTTTTTTGTTTTTTTTTTTAATCCCCCCCCCCCGAGTGGCTTCCTCAGACCCAGTGCAGACAACTGCAGCTCCTCTTTGGATACCCTCGTGTGCAGCACAAAGCTTGGTGTCTTTTCTAGCATAGCTCGAGTATCACGGGAGGGAAGGGACCCCGGGCTGCACTACATAGTGCACATCTAGATAAATTCCCTTTGAATCCCAAGCCCTTTCCCATTGTCTGGGGTCACCTCTTTGAGTTGCAGGAGTGAGTATGATTTCCCTTATTCCTTCTGGAGAAGAAAACCCCAAAAGATCATAAAGCAGCCCAGCTTTTTTCTCCTGTATCTTGACCAGAAAGGAATCCTACATACAGTAGAGAAGAGAGTGATGTAACACAAGCTCTAAGAATGTGCTTGCATCCTGGAATTAATTGCCTTACGCCCCTCGTTATTTATAGCCCTGATGCCGTTCCCAGCAGCTCCTCGCTGCGTTCCTTCTGCTGCCGGCTGAGCCTGCTGCCTGCCGCCAGATCTGCAGCACCAGCGGCAGCTGTGTTGTGTGTGCAGATCACATAGCAACTGCGCACAGCTGCTTGCCAAGGAGAACCGGCCCCGCTCGCTCCGCTGCCTGCTTCTCCAGCCAGGGCAGAGAGAGAACCAGCGGGCACGGAGGGAGGCGTGCCGGGCAGAGCAAGGCCGGATGCCTTGGCTAGTAGCCCCAGGAAACTCCCTCGGAAAGCAGCCCAGGGGTTGTGTCGGTACCCTTGGAGCAGAGCTGGTGGGACTGGGAGACCCACGCTGAGCCGCCAGCTGGCTGGCAGGAGTTGGGAAGGCGTCGCTGCTGAAGCCACGTTCGATCAGACGTGGCTCTCCTGCGCTGAGCTGCCCCTCCGCCGTCAGCAGCGGCAGGGTGGGAGCAGGGAGCGCAGCGGGCAGGGGAAGCTGGGTCTGATCTAGCCCACGGCTGCTGCCTTCCTCGCTCCCGGGTGAAACCCGAGTGAGGGCCCCAGCCGATCCGGCACGCTGCTGCCTTGCACGCACAGCTGCAGCTGGGAGAGTGGCATCGGTGCCGGAGCCACTGGCCAGCGAACACAAAACGGGGGCCAGGCTGGGCCCCCATAGTGAGATTGTGGCTCCAGCCAGGATTTGCCCCCCGGGCATTTATCTCTGCCTTCTTTTGCATCCCCTAACGCAAAACTTTTGATGTACTTCGATTTTTGACGTTTGATCGAATGAAAACCTCAATTTATGTCGCTTAAATGTCTTCTTGGGCCGGATGTTTGTGCCTTGCACCCATTGTAAGCAGCACACCTCTCAGCAGCAATGTTTGGGCCTCAGCCTTGACCACATGGTGGTCATTGTTTTGGGCTCCCCAGTTTAAGAGGGACAGGGATCTGTTGGAGAGAATCCAGCAGAGGGCTACGAGGATGATGAGGGAACTGGAGGACTGCCTGATGAGAGGCTGAGTGACCTGGGGCTGCTTAGGCTGGAGAAGACTGAGAGGGGATTTAATAAATGTTTATAAATATCTGAGGGCTGGGGGTCAGGGCAGGGGGGACAGGCTCTGCTCACTTGCTCCTTGGGATAGGACAAGGAGCAATGGATGGAAGCTGCAACACAAGAGGTTCCAGCTCAACAGAAGGGGAACTTCTTGACTGTAAGGGTAGCAAAGCACTGGAACAGGCTCCCCAGAGAGGCTGTGGAGTCTCCTTTGGAGCTTTCCAAGGTCTGTCTGGATGCATTCCTGTGTGACCTGAGCTCGATTGTCTGGTCCTGCTCTGGCAGGGGGGTTGGACTTGATCTCTTTCGGTCCCTTCCAACCCTTGACATCCTGTGATCCTGTGACCTATGCTGGACGGCATGACAACTCTAGGAGCTCTTCCGTGGCCCCCCAGTTCCAGGGACATGGCAGCATCATTCCCAGCATCTGGGTGTACTGCAGCTCTCCCTTGGAGCAGTGGAGTCCTTTACCTCCCCCACAGCTGCTGCTTTTGGATCCAAAGAAGCTGAATGATGCAGGGGGACCAGAACAGTGTCTGAGGCTGGAGCAGTGGCACGGAGGCTGTGACTGCCACTCTTATACAGTCTGTTAGAAATTATGTACCACACAGTAATCAGATTCATTTTATTAAAAAAATCTTGCAATAAAATTCCTTGGAACTCACCATCTTAACTTGAAGAGCTGCAATATTTTACTAGTACATAATAACACAGTCTCACATATTTACATTATAATCCTCTATATAACAAAAATAGCCGTGTTGTACTACTGAATAATGCTCCCAAACATTAGCCTCAACATTTCAGTACTTGCCCCCAGCTGAGTCACTGTCCATGCTCTTTAGCATTTACAGTATAGAACAAAGCAAGAAGGAGACAAGAAAAAAAAAAAAAAAGAAGAAAATTAAAAGTGTGTGCCTTATGATTTCAGGCAAATCCCTTTAAGATGGTAGTTCTCTGACTCCCACATTTTTCAAGAGAGATAAAGTGCATTGGAGGGGCAGATGTACATGTTAGAAAACATCAGCAAAGAGTTAAAATATATTTGCAACACTGTACAGAAAATAATGCTAGCAAAACAGACTGCTTCACAGACTGCTACTGCGCTGCTTGGGCAGCGTGTCACAGGTAGCAGGGGGCAAAAAAACCAAAGCTGACTGCAAGAAAAAGAACTGCCTGTGCAAACACCACTGCGTGGTTCTGTCGTGGTTCTTCACTAGGTGTTTCACAAACCAAAGTGCAGCTGTCTGGAGAAAGGAACTTTTTCAGCGGGGAGATGAAGGGTGGCTTCCAACAGTCAGGAGAAACACGACAGAGTCAGCTTGCAGCGAGGGACTGCTTTACCAGCAAAGCAGCGGCAGCCAAAACCAGGCTCCTCTCCGGAGGGAGCTGCAGCACAACCAGAGACACTGCAGGTGAGTGTGACAAGCTTGTCACCCCCTCAGCTTGCCGGGGCTGGCAGGGGCAAGGGGAGAAGTAGGGCTGAAGGCCTCCCAGCAAACCCACTCCGAGTGTCCAAAGCAGGGCTGATTACCTTGGAGAATTTCCACGGGACAGACCACTGTCCCTGGACTGAAGTTATTTGGGTAAGCTGTGCACTGATCCATACGGTACTTAGTCTGAAAGCTTTCTTCCCTTTTTAACACTGGCATTCGCTGGTGTGGCTCTGCACGGCTGGAAAAAAGCTTTGGAGCCATCACTGACAACCAGGATACTTTTGCTCTGTTCCTGAACTGCCTACAAATGGGACACCACTTTTTCTTTGTTTGTTTGTTCGCTTATAGACTACTCTAAATAAAAATAATTCTTTTCTGGAAATGGATGGAATGTTTTGGTGGTTTTTTTTTTTTTTTTGACAAGTACAAAACCATTTTAAATGTTCACTAGATACAAGGAACATCTTGCTATAAAAATAACAGACCCTCCCACCCACTGTCCCCCTCTTTACATTTCTAATTATAAAATAGTACAGTCATTTCAGGTTCCTAACATGAAACAAGAAGGATGGTATTACATACACACAAAACATGGAGCTACTTGACATCTGAAATAGCTGTATACATTCAGAGCAAACAAGCATCTTGATCTTGTTAAAATCACCACACAGACCTGAAGAATCAGGAAACAAGCAAGAAAGGGAAAATGCTGCTTCTTCTGTTTTCTCTCCCCCCTGCCTCATTCACTCCAGAAAGAAATAACTTCCACTGATTCACAATTGAAATAGTTGAGAGAAGATTCATTTCAGCTGGCTTTTCATGTGAAATCCACATCTTTCATTCATTGTTCCTCTCAGTTTCTGCCTTTGAAGTGTAGCCTCTGCTCGGTTGTTTTATTTTCCCTTGGAAAAGAAGTGCCAAAGAAGAGAAAGGGAGCTGAGCAGGTTTCCAGCCCGGTGGGGGAAGCTGCGTGGCACAGGACAACCTTCTCCCTCACTCGCCAGCCCAGCCTGCAGCTGCCATCTGCTACACAAACAAATGCAGACTAAAAAGTCCATCTGGCGTTCCTCTTTCAACTGAGAAACTATCAATTAGTTCAGGTAACAGCTTGATAAAATAACACAAGTGCTTGTGTTGGATCAATTGTCCCTAGCTCTGTGAGAACACCACCTCTCCCCTCCTTTCCCCTTGCCCCTAAAACACTCGAGGACATTGTTTAACCATGCCATGCCATTCCTGCCACGTTGGCTGCCTCTTGCACTCACTCACACGCTGTGCATCTATGGGACAAACGAGCCAGTGCTCAGTGTTCTTCAGTGAAGCAGAACTCTTGGTCAGTACTGGGTATGAAGCTCAGGAACTGCTGAAACCCCTGTGCTTATCAGCCCTTACAATGAACCTCAGCTGGCTTCTGTCCCCAGTGCTCACCCAGAGCAGTCCAACCTGATACAGACAGCACAAAATGCAAGTGAAGAGGCAGCACAACTTTAGGCAGATCCCACAATCTCCTTCTCCTGCAAACGTTTGTGAGAGGGGCTGGGTTTCTCTGCACTTGCAGTCCTATAAAATGGTGCATCCCAACAGCAAATCAGCTCTTCCCTCTTCTGTTCAGGGAGTCAGCTTGTCCTGGCCTCTATTCCTGGCAGACTGGTAACTCTGGCCCTACGATAGGGATCCATAACAAATGGTTAAAACCATCTCTTATTGCTAGCAAATAGAAATCCAGAAATAACTACCAGTTTTCTTGGTTTGCACTGCCTGTAAGTTCCTATTCCTGCCTTACTTCTAACTAGATGCTTAGTCAGGAGTTTTTTTTAAAGAGAGAGACCATGAAGGAACAAGCCTCTTAGGAGCAAAGCCTGGGAGATCCCCAGCTGGCTCTTATGCATAACCTTTGTTATCACTTCAGTACGAACCAATTGTCACATCAAGGACTTGCAGTCCAGAGATTTATATATAAAGCCTTGTGCCCCAATCTTTGCCTTTTAATCACATATTCTACTCAAAAGGCTGTGGCATATAGTCAAAGGAAGAAAACTGTAAGGCAAAAACCATGGGAAAATGCCTGTGATGGCTGCTCTCTGGGTTTAGGGAGAAGAGCAAATAAACCACTCATAACTGTGTTGTACTGGTGCCTAAAAGAGCACTGAAGTGTGAGCTGATCTGCAGATACTTGCCAGGGCTACCTGTCTGTAGGCAGCATCTTCTGAGCTAGACATCTTCCACATTGGGCAAACTCTTGTTTGTATTTAGCAGGAGGGCAGAGGGGGTGGGGGATAACAGGTTTGAATCACAAAGTGCATATTCTTGGAGAAGGATTTAATTCAGAGCTGGATCCATCTCTGGTGCTCGGTTTCATTTTGTTACTAAAATTAGGTGGTGTCCCAAATGAGTCGTTCAGCAAGAAGTGAAGCACTCCCCCTTCTTCCAGTGACTTCCTCTGGATCTAATCCAGGGGTCATTAAAGCAGTGAGATCTGAGGGACCTCTCATTATATGTGAGTTCAATAAGGTTTTCTTTCAAGCTGTCCCTGTAAAGCCTTTTTCTTTGGTGCCACACTGTCCCTCATATAAAAAACCCTAAAAATAGCACCTGCTCCTATTTTCACTACAATGCAGTTTCCATAGCCAAACCAATGTACTTTTCTATGCAAAATGGCAATTTAATCCTATGCAGTGCCTGAAGAGTCAACTGCAGTGCTATGATTCTTCTGATCCTGCTCCTTTGGAGGCTCTGCAGCAATCAGAAAATAAGAGATTCCCCCAATCTCTGCAAGTGCCAGCTGTGGGTCAGCTGTGGGGAATGGATGCAGAGCTGGTGCCTTGCACAGCTGCATGCACACATTAGCCCACCTGTGAGTGCAAAATTCTGCCCGTGTAACTTTTTGTGTGTCCTCTACTGACCAGACCGTTGGGAAGGCAGCTGAGTAGAACCTCTGAGAGCCAAAGGACACTCAGAGCGCAGGCTCTGTCTGGCCAAGCTTCGTCCTGCAGCACAGCCTGAGCGAGGATGAGCCTCAGCAAGGTGAACGCCTCCCCCATCTGCTACTCACTCTGGGAAGAGAAAAAGCCTGAGATGACAGGACAGGCAGAACTTGGAGAGACACCAGAGCAGCTCACTGCCGGGGGTGCCTTTCTCACAGCGGCACCATCCTGCGGTCGCCGTCCCTGCGCAGGTGCTGCGGGTGGCAGCCACGGTGTAAGCCTGTGCAATGCTGTGTGTGAGCACTTGTTCGTCAGAGGGCACCAGAGGAGTTTGGTTTTTGCTGGCTGCTCCCTACAGGCTGCTTTTCCCTTCTGAACAGCCAGTGCTGTGTCCCTGGCATCTGAATCTCACATATTTCATTCCAGAACCCAAGCTTAGCAGACAGCAGTACCGAGGACTGGCACAGTGCTCAGGATGGGACTCATCTTGCCCAAAGCTGCAAACTGGGAGGTTTAATCTCACTCACTGGAGAGAGAATTAAGGCTTTCATACATGTCACAAGCATACACTTGGGGGTTCTTAGTATTTATGAAGCACCTCAAATTCCCAAGGCATTAATTTAATGAGTTAGACAGACAAAGAATATTGTCAGGCAGGTCGTGCTTTAAGAAAACATTCCTGTTTGACACAGGGGCTCAATTATGCTCATAGCAGACCAGTTGAAAATAATGTGATTTTTGGTGCCAGTTCAAAATGAGTCCTAAGTGCTTTTCTGAAGAAGGATGGAATAAAACATTTGCTTAAGTGCTTCCCTAAGTTCTGGCTTCAGTGATGTGCAAACTGGCTTGGCACTCATTATCACTTAACACTGCTCACAGCTGTAGAACACCTGAGGACAGGGATGGAAAAACATCTTTCCTGAGTGAAACTGCAGGTGGAACTGGGAAAACAAAAGCAGGAAGACTCCTGACCCAGATTTGCTAGGATGCCTCTTTAGAAAGGCCACAGCAGGGAGATGTGTAAAAAGCATTACCCCCAGGCTGGCATCCTGCCTCTTCCCGTGGCCACCTGTGGACCCCCAGAGACCATATAAAAGAGCATGCACAGTGCAAGCCCTCTCCAAAATCCTTCCCTAACTCCTAGACATATGGGCACATCTTTTGCGATACCTCCCTGAACACAGTTCCCTTCAAGGATTTTTCTGGGCAAAGGACCCAGCTGAGTACCAGCTGGAAGTTTATTTCCTGCTTTGCTTTTGCACAGACCTTGCTTGCTCTGCTGTGCTGTGGTCACTCCACTGTGGCAACAGATAACGGGTCAACCTGATTAACTTAGTTAAGGTGGTGAAATTAAATGGAGACTTCATGACAGCTCCTCTGAAATCCAAACAGTTCAGCCAAGGGTTTTATGCCTGGGAGCCAGTCTGCAGTGGGCAGAGATAAAATGATCAGTGACAAGTTGGACATGGTGTTTGTGATGTTCCTGTGACATGTAGCACCCAGGCTGCAGCACTAGAGAAGAAATTGTACCAGTATGTTCTCTCCATAGGGAGATCTGGCTGTGCAGAACCAGCTTTGCTCTCTCCCCTGCAGTCACTGGAGATGAGTTTCACTATTTGGTGTAAGCACCACTTAAATCCCATTTCAACAATCTTTCCAGAGCTTAAGTGGAGCTGATGTGGTACCTTGTGCAAACTCTCTGTGTAGGGAGGAATTTCAGCATCGGTTCCCCTGACACTGTGGGCCTTTCCCTTAGCAGCAAGGAGTAGAGAAGACACTAAAGACTAAGGAAAATATGATTACAGAAGCACAAATATTGGTAAGACTGACCTGGCTGTGCCCTACGGAACAATCTCTGACTTTCCTTTTCAAACCAAGCAGATTTGCAGCTGCCTGTATGTCTTTAATTAACAAGAGAATGTCCTTTCAAGTGGCTTATGAAATTGTAACGGCGCTTTTCCGGATCGTGCTTTTGAAGGATGCTTAGGCTGTGCTCCTTTACTTCAAAGCTGCCCTGCAAATCAGGGATTGAGAACATCCAAACAAACAGAGAGGGAAAAAAAAAAAACCCAACAAAAAAGCCATAAAATGAACTGAGTTCTGACTCAGCATGGAATACGATTTTTCCTCCTTCCTGTGCTCAAGAAGCAAGATGGCCAAAGTTTTAGGGATAGCTCTAAACAGATCTGTTCCTGAATAAAATCTGACAATGCCAAATTTGGCTGGGAGCTGACTTCCACATCTAATGAGTAGATCCATGAGGACATTAAATGCAGCAAGAACCCTAATAGCTGCCTTTTGAGATGCTGCCATGACACCACGGAGTCAAAATGTTTGACCTCTCTGTGAAATTTTGATGTAAGATGAATTGTTGCTTCTGTGGACTTACTCAGGAGCCAGTAATGTGATTCATATCATCTGACTGTCAACAGAAACCATTTACTCTTGTATAACAGTAAGCTAAAAATGCTTCTTCACAGCTGAGTATTTTGCCTGAAAAAAAGGAAATTGAACCCTGGAGAAGTGTAGCCTTTTCTCTGCAAAGCAGAGCTCAGTATGATCTAAGTCATCCCCACAGGTCATAGTTATTTAGATGCTTTGATTTACATTAGTTCCTTTCATTTCCAAACTTTTTCCCCTCTACCCCAAATATTTTGCTGTATGTGTCTATGTACAAACCAAAGTGTTCCATTATGCTTGCTACAATGTTGACAGGGGACTCTGGAGGGCAAAGAACCACCTGGACTCCTGTGTTTGTTAATCAGTAAGCCTCAAAACACTGGAGTGAAATTCACTAAAGAAACCCCCAGCCCAAACAAACCGGGAGGTAAACATTTCCACCTCCTGCTTTCCTTTAGCAACCTCTGACACTGGTATCAGCATCTCCAGACTCTAAGAATATTCTTGCCATCATTAATGCACAGCTGTCAACAAGCTGTCTCTGGAAGCCTTTCAGACACTTCTTTAGCCTCCCCATCAGGTTTTGGTCTGTAAAATTAAGAAGAAACCTAATGTTATGCTAGATCTTCTTTTCCAGCTACTGACTTGTGACTTGAAGGAAGGCCATCAATGTACTGACACCTGCTAACAGCATAAAATACAGCAAAGGACTACAAGGATGGAGTGAAGCTTTAAGCTTTTCTGTCTTTCCTTCACATTGTATGATACTTGTCTGGAACAGAACTCTAAGTAAAACCCCACATAATAGAGTTTCTACTCAAATCCCAGCAAGCTCTGCTAATTCAGTGCTCTCTTACAAATAAAGGCCTTCAGAAGATACTATTTCCAAGGCTCCCACTTCACAAAAGCAGGCTTCACATTACTGCAGGGTGCTGGTGCACCATCCTTTTGAAACCATGTCTACTTCATGCAGTTACAACAAGGCCATGACAAATCCTGGAGTCAGATCATGAAGTGACCAGGGAACAGGAACTCAGATTGCTGGGCTGAACTCTTGAAAAAGTTGGGGTCAGTCAACAAAACCAGAGTGTGCATCCATAACAAACTATAAACAAACATAACAGACTTATGTCTTGGAAAAAAACAAACAACAACAATAAAACCAAAACAAAGACCCAAACCCCGGCTCGACCAAGTGTAGAAAACACTCAAGCTGTCATTTCAGTTGCATGTTTATGAGCCACTGAAGAGTTACAGGACTGTTCTCAAGCAGGTGGGTAAACTGGAAGTGCTCACCTCCCATGTGAACAAAATGAACAAATGTAGCTGCTGGAACCACATCCAGGCAGACACAACTGTTGCTATTGCTTCTCGTGACCGTCTCAGAATGGAGTGTGCAGGAGTGACAGTGCTCTGGAGGCGTGTGCATGACTGGTCCAAATCCTAGGAAGCTGACTCGGCCCCTCCCTGTGACCCTCCCCTGTAGTTAGTGTTGGATCTCTGTTTGGTTTTCAAGACTTGGCCTCTTCGCAGTCTTGGTCAGTGGAGAGCTCCACATCGGACAGTCCAACCTCCATTGCCATAATCAATGAAATGTCTGAGTCGCTGCTGACTGCTGGCTCCTGTTCATCTGTGAGGGCAGAGAAGACAGGAAAGGTACATTGTGGTCACATCTTTCTGTCAATGCCTTACTAAGCACACAGAGGTTCTGCTTAGGTGCCAAACTGGGCTCTTATTTGCTATCTGCCTAAAGCGTGTAAGAAAGCATCAGGAAGTTCAAGCTGTTGGTTGGGAGAAGCATGTTGACAAGGAACCTGGGTGAGTAACAATTTTGTCTCCTCCTAATCCTCCCAGTGCTCTCCAACCAGGCCTTTCATCTCCATGACCTCCCTCCCACCACCTGAGCACTCCCCATGTCCTTTCGCTTCCTCAATCTGACATCATCCTGCTCTCTCCACAAAACCAAGACAAAGTCACAGGGCCTCAGTGGAGCAAGTTTGCCATCAGGAAGGCATTTCTAACTGGAGACACATCTGCTCAAACCCTCATAGGTGACAGAATCTCTATAGGTGGAGACTTTCAAGAGGGTGCTAGGCTAAAGTCTGGTAGGAGCAACATGGGTGTCATTAGTTCTGCCCCAGCACTCAGGACCAAGCTCCATACCTTCTCGGGTGCCTCCTCTCAACCTTTTCCAGTCTCTTTTCACCCTTTCCTCTGATTCTGAAAGTCCTTGCAGGTTCTTATCCAGGCTGAAGGGACCTACCTTAACGCACCACGTTCCCAAATACAGTCAGAGACTGATGCTGTCTGTTGCCAAACAGCAAATCCCATCAAAACTGCAAGTACAGGAGGAGCGACTTGGTTGTGATCTCAGAGCATTACTACCTGTGTATTTAGCAGCAGATGGAGCCAACAAAGAAGTTAAAGAACTGAAAGCTGTTTTTCTTTTGAGAACGATCAGCACACAGGACCTCTGGGGAGACTTTCAAAGGCTCAAAGCTCCCATAGGTGGCTGAGTCCCTCAGAGAAACAGTTGATGGTTCTTAATTTCGAGTGGTTTATTTACAATGATGGTATTTATACAGCAGCAATACAAAGTACTGAGATATGTGGCAGCTTTTCCTTTAAGTATTTTAATTTTTTTTGGACAATAGAGGCAAAGCTTGATTGACGCTGAAATGTCTAAAAGTTGAATTAATAAGTAAGAAACATTACAGTGGAGCCAGGAAAATAATAACTCCTCAACAGTTTAATTATTCACTTGAAGCTAAGTGAGCACAATTAGTCTCCTCTCAAGAGCTGCATGATTTTTAAATCTGTTTCAGAGAGAGAAAAAAAACAACCCCACAGATATTTAGTTAGTGCTGGGATTAGACTTCATGTTCTGTGAAGAAAGCTTGAGTGGTGTCTGCATTATTCAACCTCCAAGAGCCAGTGTTTTCCTTTGCAACCCTTCACAAATCTCATCCTGGATTATTTTTATGCTTTCTTGATTGCAAGATAAATAATTAATGCACAGAGCCTCTTTACATCTGTGCATTTTGTTCCTGTCAACGTGACAGTGAACATTTCAAGGCGTCTCTTCTGACTTAGAGATGTTTCCATGGGAGGTGAGGAAGTACTTATGAATGGAATGGTATCTCCTGCAGATTTCAGTGGGCTTCAATTACAGTGAACTGCTAGATCTAAAGAGTACAGACATGCATCACATCCACCTCCAAGTCCTAAACCATCATCTGGAGTGTTGACAGCTCCCTGAGCCAGAAGGATGTGGTTCCAGACCACCGGACTGTTTATCATTCCTCTGAAACTAACAGGATTCTCAAAAAAACAAAAAACAACAAAACAAAACAAATTAAAAAAAAAAAACAACAAAACAAAAAAAACAAACCAAAAAAACCCAACCAAACAAACCAATGAAAATGATGCTTTAAATATTTCCTACTTGCATGACATGCTTAGGCATGTGAAGCAGCCCCCTGGAGCACTCCTGAGAGAAAGGAGACTGTGATCTGAACTAGCTGCACAGGGAAGGAGGACTTGGCTGAATGGCAACAGCCACACACATGCTGAAGAGGCTGAGCTGCTAGCACCAAATGTCAGAGCATCAAATGAGAGGTGTTTATGGTGCTGAAAGGTTATTTCAAGAATTGTTGTTTCTCTTAGGGTTACACAGCAATTAAAGATGCAAGTTCAAGACAGGCAGACAGAGCAGAAGCAGATTTATAGCTCACCTACCTAACTGCTGTATGGGAGCACTCACTGTCCAAACCAGAAAATTTTGTTTTTCATTAGAAATCTCATGCAATTATCCAGACTCTTGGATCTCAGCCTTTGCAAAGTATGGGCTTTGTAGCTTGTCTTCTTTGGGAATGAAATACCAGTCAGCAAGAACAATGAACAGAGGATCCCGAAGACGCCCATGCCTATGGCAGTGCTTTTCCAAGGTGTGAAGGCACCTGGAAATGTGAATGCTCAACTTTCCTGACTGCCTAACAGTGCAGTGGATCCAGATCATACAGCTAGAGTCTGCTGCTTCACCTTAGAGTCATAGAATGGTTTAGGTTGGAAGGGACCTCAAAGATCATCCAGTTCCAGCCCCCTGCCATAGGCAGGGACACCTCCCACTAGCACAGGTCACTCAAGGCCTCATGCAACCTGCCCTTGAACACCTCCAGGGAGGGAGCAGCCACAACCTCCCTGGGCAACCTGTGCCAGTGTCTCACCACCCTCACTGCAAACAACTTCTTCCTAACATCCAGTCTAAATCTCCTCTCTGTCAGTTCAAACCCATTGCCCCTTGTCCTGTCATTACAAGACCTTGTCAATAGTCCCTCCCCAGCCCCCCTGCAGGCCCCCTTCAGATACTGGAAGGCTACCACAAGGTCTCCTGGAAGCCTTCTCTCCTCCAGGCTCCAGAGACCCAACTCTTGTAGCCTGTCCTCATAGCAGAGCTGCTGCAGCCCTCTGAGCATCTTTGTGGCCCTCCCTCTGGACTCACTCCAAGAGTTCCATGTCCTTCTTAACACAATCATCCCTTACACCTTCCCCTTCAGGGAAGGGCTCAGCACTGGTATTTCTTTGGAAGATGCAGACCCCACAAACAAAGGATCACATCCCTCAGCATTACCTGCTTGCTCCTGCAAACAAGAGTGCCACTGCCAGCCCTAGCATGCACAGGATGAAACTCTGGGAGCCTGCAGCAGTTACAGATCAGCTGTAGGCAACTCTGGCTGTAAGGTCTACAAACTGCCTCACCGTGGCTCCCACACACAACACAGGCTTTCTAGACTCTGATAGTGTGGTTTTTTTTTTCCTGCCAGCTGCTCAATAGCATGAGCCAGCAGAGTTAGTGACATTTGTTAAAGGCAAGCAAACCTCAGCTGAGCTGCAAGTGCCCGGAGTTTAGCCTGCGTTTTGCAGCCCTGGCTTTCAGGTCCTGTTTAAGACAACAAAGTTTATACAACCACACAGCTACAAAAGATGCTTGGGTCACTCTTGAGAGCTTTAATGACCTTTTTGCAAGTTTTTTTTTGTATTTTACCTGAAGTTAGGTGAGCATCTCAACTTCCAGTGAAGATCTCAGCTTTCACTTAAAAATAAATGAATCTTCAGAAGTAAAAAGGCAATAAAGACTTTAAGAAGCCACACATCTAACTTCTAGACAGATTTTACTTTGGGATGCACATCTGACTTGTGAATTTAGATGTTTGAGACTGGCAACCCTGACAAACAACACACCCACTCTAATACTTGCACCATGTTTTATAGCACTTCAATGCCACAGGAATAAAGCCTTTTGCTTAATGAAGCAAAAGGCACATCCCAAGCTGCTTTTCAGCCCGAGTAACAGTGCCCACAGCAGGCAACTGTAGACCTCACTGCTGCATTCCTCTCATGTCAGCGAAACACAATACACCACAGCACATTGCCTGCTTCCAGACAGACTTTTTCCACTCACTTATATTCCCTGACACACATTTCTTTGAGAGGTGCAATAAACCAAACTCTTTCTCTAGCCAATATTGCTTTAAATTCAATTATGCTAACGCAGGAAGAACATCGCCACGTAGATATGGAACTGCCCTCCATAATAGTAGTACAGCCCTTAACTTGTTGTAAAGTTCATTAAGTGATGTTTATATTTGAGCATAATTGCAATCAAACTGGGATGAAAACAGCTAATTAGTCTGGTGCTTTAAAAGAAAGTAAGAGTGCACACTAGTGAGAGTTTGCTGCAGCTACTCCTAACACTTTGAGTAATTCTGTAGTTGTGCACTAATAAATATTCCAAAAGAAACAGTTCAGAGGATGGGTTTCTAACAATTTGATACTCTCTTTGATGCTCTTTGCAAGAGCCTTGGGAGGGACTTAAGTCAACAGCGAGTGAAAAGTGCATGTACAAAAACATCTGCCATGTGTAGGCAAGCGCACAGGCATGGGCTCAAAGCAAGCTGTACTTGCAATGACCCACTCAAGATGATCACAGGATGCTAGGGGTTGGAAGGGACCTCCATAGATCATCAAGTCCAACCCCCGTACCAGAGCAGGACCATAGAATCCAGTGCAGATCACGCAGGAACACATCCAAACAGGGCTGGAAAGGCTCCAGAGAAGGAGACTCCACAGCCTCTCTGGGCAGCCTGTGCCACTGCTCTGGGACCCTTACAGGCAAGAAGTTCTTCCTCATGTTGAGGTGGAACTTCCTGTGCTGCAGTTTCCATCCATTGCCCTTGTCCTATGCCAGGGCACAAGTGAGCAGAGTGTCCCTTGCCTCCTGACTCCCAGCCCTCAGATATTTATAAACATTGATTAGATCCCCTCTAAGTTTTCTTTCCACTAGATGAGAAATTAGATGGTGTAACTGTGGTGAGTTTTTTGCATTCATGGAGGTCTCTCTTCTGCTCACCACTGTGCTCCCTCCCAAGGAGGCCACATCCAACACTGCACTTCAACGTCCCTAGGACATAGGCAGTGTTCCATGGGACTCTCCTAAAATTGCTTCTGCTTGCCACAGAGGCTGAGATTTCCTCCAAGCTCAGGGAGCTGGAAAAGCTGCAGAACCCCATGACTGGACTAAAAGGTCCACTAGCAATTTGCATGTGGGAAACCAGCAGAAAAATAAGAATACAATAAAATATTATACAGCAAAAAGTTGTCAGCACTGAAGGCATATAAATCTTGTCTTAAGAGGGCAGGCTTTTTTCCTTCTGGATCTTCGGGTGGCTCTCTGCTCTTACTGGAGAGTAAACAGAGAAGTATCGATGATTGCATGTCAAACGAGAGCAGCCACCAAGTGTGTAATTCATCTACTCAAAGTGTAACTAAAGCCAGCAATCTCCTCTTCTTGTGGATTAACAACACGGGCCACAGCCATAAACTATTCAGCTGGGAGTCAGGCTCCCTTCCCTCATTTATTATCAGCTCTCCGTGAACTAATTCAGCAAACTCAGCCCTGCTCCACACACAATTAAACCACAGCACAGAACTGTTGGTGGTTTCCTTCACCCTTATGACAGCCACAGGAATCAGAGGGGAAGAAACAAAGCTGCTATAGGGCTACTGACTTAGGTGGAACCTATTTGCCTAGCTATAAAGCTGGACATTTAGCACAAGAAACGAGTCTTGTTTTGCTTGTGTCTTTCATTCCTGGTGGCAGATGCTCAGCTGTGAGGAGAAATGAGTAATTGTTGATTTCTTAATCTAATGAAATGCTGTGAATTTTTTTCAGTTATTATCCCATCTTTAGCTAGCAGAAATTGTACAGCAGACAAGGAGACTCTGTCTAAAACCTTGTTTTGACAGAAAATATACAGCAAAACTTGGACTTGATTTCACTATTCATTTCATATCCTCACCACTGTGAAATACACCTTATTTCAGAACTCTTCATTTCCTGAAGATGCAACTATGCCACAACATGAAGTTGCTGGTGACGGGCATGCTCCCAGACCTGGGCAAGTATCTCAGATTTATCTGTGGAATGAATCTTACCTGAGTCTGGGGCTCACTTCTGTTAAACAAACACTGCTGCCAGTTAGATGTATCTAGAAGCATTTTGTTTCTAAAGAAACCAGAAATCTCCATCTCTTGGAGCTCTGAGGACCCAAGAAGAAAATCTATCCAGGGTCATTAGAGGCACTGAAATGGGACCTTTATCAAAATAGGTTCTGTTCAGCATGAAACCTCAGCAAACTGCCAGCGCAAGCAGTGCCGTTCCCTTCTTGTTTTCAGAGTCAGAACAACCAGAACACTCTTCATCACATTTGATTTATGACAGGGGGAGAGATATTTCAAGAACCATAAGAACCCTCTATTTTTCTTTGTCTACTCAAGGATGCACTTCACCATTGCAGAGCTTATTACTCTCTCCTACTGCAGCCTTGCCACAGCATCACTTTGCTGCTTATAGCCTAAGAGGAGGAGCCTATGGAGTTAGTACCTCAAATGATGCCTTCTACAACAGTACCAATCAATTTTTTTTTTTTTTAACCCCTAAGACCTTTACAAACACTACCAGGTCTTGAAATGGTTCTCAAATTAATCATCCAATGCTTTTTACTGCATCATAAGCAATTCTCAAATTCCTTCCACATCATCCTGACAACAGTCACACTTTAGGGCAGGTTGTAACTGTGTTAACAAAACAACTGAAATAAAACACATGGGAAAATGTGCCTATAAAATCTCCAGTGGGAAAGAAGCAGTGGGAATATGTTTGAAGAGAAAGGGTTATTGGGATGGGCTGCCTGGGGAGGTGGTGGAGTCACTGTCTATGGAGGTGTTTAAGAAGAGGCTGGACGAGGCACTTAGTGCCATGGTTTAGTTAATCAGAAGGTGTTAGGTGATAGGTTGGACTCTATGATCTTAGAGGTCTTTTCCAACCAGGCTAATTCTTTGATTCTGTGATTAAAGAAGCTGTTCCTAACATGATACTATTGTACACACAGGCTAATGAAATGAAGAAGTCTGTCTGGCTTCAACTGAGAGCATAGCACTGGAGAAATATTTTATTGCTGTGCCCTAGCAGCAGAGAGAAACTTCACTGAGAAGCAAGGGGGAAAAGTACTTGAGCATGGTAACTGTTTTTGGAAACAAAGGGTAGAGTCTTGTCCATAAGTAATGAGGCAGAGCTTTGTGAATGTACTAATGGCAACAGGGCTTTGGCTGGGGGATAAAGCAGTGATGTCTGAAGCACGTTGCAAGGAACACCCAAACCAAAGCACAACACCAGGAAGAAACAAATGCCATGGCATAGCAAGACTTGGTCAAGCCCTCTCCAAAAACGTGTTTAACTGGATCAGAGACTAGCTGAGACTTAAAGAATGGTCCTGGGTATGGCATAAACCACCGGAGTCTCTCCCACAGCAAACTTATTTTTTCCTTCTTCTGAGTGAAAAGGCAATAAACTTTCCTCCCTTAATCTCTCTGTAGGATATCTGTAGAGAGAACATGCAGCATCTCTTGAAGGAAAACAGCCAAAGACAATGCTCCCTGTCTTAAAACATCCTGCAGCATGAAGGGATAACCTCATCATCATCATTCCAGACATGAGACAGAGTCACAGATCTTCAAGACCTCGTTGCTGTCTACAACTACCTGAAGAGAGGTTGCAGCCAGGTGGGGGTCAGTCTCTTCTCCCAGGCAACCAACAACAGAATGAGGGGACACAATCTCAAGCTGGGCCAGGGGAGGTCTAGGCTGGATGTTAGGAGGAAGCTCTTGACAGAGAGAGTGATTGGCATTGGAATGGGCTGCCCAGGGAGGTGCCCAGAAGTGTTCAAGAAAAGCCTGGATGGGACACTTAGTGCCATGGTCTGGTTGATTGGGTAGGGCTGGGTGATAGGTTGGGCTGGATGAGCTTGGAGGTCTCTTCCAACCTGGTTGACTCTATGATGACATTCACTGATTCTGGGTGCCTTGTTAAGACACAGTAAACCTGACTTCTGAGTTGAAGCCTTAACCTGCATGTTGTATGCCCCAAGCATATCTTCTACTACCTTCAGCCACACCTGTAGGTGCACAGCACTTCTGGAAATCATATCCCAGTCAAGCATAAAAGAAAAAAAAAAAAACCAAACCAAAAACCCAACAAAAACAAAAAAATAAAAAGCAAAAAAAAAAAACAAACCAAAAACAAACAAGCCAAGAGGAAATTTTTAGTAATACAATTGATTTTCTGAAGCCTAAATATAAAACCTGTGCTTTAACAACAAAAATATGCTTTAACACTAGTTACCTACTAGTTCTCTGTTCTGGAAAGACCAATAGACTCATTTTCACAAACTGTGTTAACACTTGCTGTGTTAAACCTTCTCTGGTGCAACTTGAGGCCAATTCCTCTCATCCTATCACCTGTTAGTACAGAGAAGAAGCTGACATCCACCTTGCTCCAGCCTCCTTTCAGGGAGTTGTAGGGAAGTTCTCCCCTCAACCTCCTTTTCTCCAGGTTAAACAACTCCAGTTCCCTCAGCTGCTCCTCACAAACCTTGGTCTCCAAACTCTTCATCAGCTTTATCACCCTTCTCTAGACCCACTCTAGAACCTCTGTGTCTTTTTTCTAGCAAGGGCCCCAGATTATTATGATGTTAATGGTGTGCAAGGTATATCACAAGGATCCTCCCAGTAGCTGAGGTGAGAAGTGTGGAGAAACATTCACCTTTTGAGCAGTGAACAAACATCTGCAATCCCACCAGCAGCCAGTAAAAACCTGAAAGGACACCAAGTGTGTGACAAAAGGAGAGTTCATGCTGTACCTATGTGGTCTCTAGGCAGGCTGGCACAGCAAGGAGACTTCTGCAACCAAGAAATACAATCTCACAATTCAATGGAGTGCATCCCAGTTTCCATGGCCTGTACTGGTGACCACTATTGTGACTGAACTTCCTTATTTATACTTTAAAAACTCTGTGTCAGCAGTGTGCTCTGCTTCCTGCAAGCCTGAAAGGAGAAGGAAACTGCAGCCTGACTCAGCCACAGGATGTGCTGGATCAAGCTGGCAAGAGTGGAGTGCTCAGAGGAACTTCAGTTCCCTTCTGCTGCTAAGGAATGTAAGAAAGAATCATCATTTCATGGAGTGACTTGGAGAGGTACTGGCCAGCACCACACAGGTCCCTCAGAGCAGGCACTGCAGAGGTATTGCAGTACCCCCATGCATGGTACCATATTAAACCAGAAGACTCAGTGTAAGCTGCTGGTGTCCAAAGCCTTTTTCTCTGGTCTGATCATGCTGCAGAGCTGGCACCTTTCTTTTGGGGACTCCATGGCAGAAGCAGCTGCACAAAGTCACCTGAGATAGCTCCTTAGGACTGCAGGTCCCTGTTGACCCCACCTGTGCTGCTTTGCCATGCAGCTCTGCAGCCTGCTCCTGGCTGGGAGGAACAAGAAAAGGGATGTTCAACTCATCTCATAGGGATGCTCACCCTCCTTCTCACTGAGGCATGCCAAAAGCCCATCCCAGACCACCTGCACATGGGGCAGCAGGCTCTGCTGGCACAAAGCAGGACCTGGGAGGAACCTGCCACTCATGGCTATGACATCTACTCAACAGCTTCAGCACAGCTGAATCCTGCAAAGGCACCCAGGACCACAATACTCTCGGGAAGTGGAAATGTCACCTTTGGCATTCCCTCATGGCAACCCAAGAAGGGCAATTTGGTGCTTGGAAGAGCAACCCATGAAGGGTGCACGATGACATCAGAAGATGGAAGCAGACCTGCAGGGCAAGGCCTGGCTAGGATGTTGCATGCATGAGATCTCAGATTATTGCAGATCTTCTTCAAGGATATTAGAAGCTTCTCACTCCTACTTCAGCTCACATACAAGGTGGCTGCTAGCCAGTGAAAGTCTGCATGGGGACAATTAATTATAAGAACTTGATGTGAAACTCAGGCTACTGACACGAGAATTGAAGAAAACAACCCACAACATTTCTGCCTAATCGCTATGAAGTGCTCCCTCAATTCCAAGTATATACACAGCTGTCACAGGCCAGGCATTGGAACAGGCTGCTCAGGGAGGTGGTGGAGTCATCGTCCCTGGAGGTGCTCAAAAACTGTGTAGACATGGCACTCTGGGCCATGTGGGCATGGTGGTGTTGGGTTGACAGTTGGACTTGCTGATCTTAGAGGTCTTTTCCAGCCTTAGTGATTCTCTGCAAAGAGTAGCTTGCTTCAGGGATGGCTCCTATGAAGTTTTAATGAAGAGCTTGGAAGAGCTCATGTCACTCTGACTTTGTCACAGCAGCATGAGCACCATTTTCAAATCTGTCTCTTTAAACACCTTTTACTGCATAAGCTCTCAAAAGCCCTAGGTCCCTAGCAAAGCACAGCACTGACAAACTAGGGACTGCATTTTCAAGAGCAGTTACAACAAACATCCTGTGCAAAGACGTCACAAAACCTCCTGTGCATACATTAGAGGGTTTAATGAGAAAACGCATAAGGAGGTGGCTGAAGAGCTCATCAGTGCTGGAATTACTTCAATGAAGGGCACGTGTGTTTCATTTCCCTCTCTCACAAGGCCCTGCCTGCCTTTCCAGTGCTGCTAACAACAGGCTCCACCTCACATCTCCAGGACACTTCCACAGAAAAGGGGCAAGTCATCGGCCCAGCACTTCCTGGGCTCCAGAATTTTGAGCCTCTTCCCTACCATGCATGTTGGTGATGGGGATGCTTGGCTGACCTTTATTTCCATTAGAAAAGTCTGCAGGAAAAATGCCCCCCAAGGATGTCTCCTCATTAGACATGGAAAACACGCACAGAGTAATGAAGTCAGATGAGAAAAATCCCACAGTGATGGAGGAACCCACTCACTGGGTATGGCATTCTTCTGCTGTCACTGGCAAAACACAACTTTTAACAGTGTAACTTTTACCTTCAGGGGAAAACCATCTTCCTTTTTGTTCAGTAGAAGGAAACAACATGCCTGAGAATCAGCAGGGCTCTGTTGCAGCAACAGCTTCAATGCCTACAATGCCTTCAGGCAGGGCACAGCTGTGGGACCACCCTGCCTGCCAAGTCTGGGCAGATGAGGATGGCATTCAGTGGTCATCCATCCACACAGCTTCAGCACCCTCTGTGCTAGCCAGGGGCTGCCCACACACACATACATGTGCAGAGACATTTGTGGCAATGTGAAATTGTGTGTCACATGCTTTTTCCCCCCAACCTCTGGTACCTAGCAGCAAAATCAAGTCTCTTGCCTCCCACAAGCCACATGTGGACTCGCAGGGTCTGGCCGTCCCTAATCTCCTGTCACATACTTATGCTCCTACAGGACTGTCAGGGACACGACTCCAAAAACCTGGGAGACATTTGACTCAACTACATTGCCCAGGTTAAAGATCAAATTGTCACAAGTCCATAAAAACAAGGAATGTGTGGCAGAAACAGCACAACCACCCAGAGAAAATCTGCTCTTGAATTTGCAGGGCTGTCTAACCTGATTTGAACTGGACAGTTTAATTATATATTTGATCATAGGTCATGGCTTATCTACTTAACTGCAGGCCAAAAGACAAAGATTGATTTAAGTGCAATTCAGATGTAGAAAAATCTCTTGTAACACAACAAAAAAGCAAGCAGCAGCATGGAACCTCAACCATAAAGTGTCTCAGTGAGTGTAAGAAATCATGGATCCATTCATAGAGTGGTTTGGGTGGGAAGGGACCTTAAAGATCTCTAGTTCCAACCATGGCTGAGGACACCTTTCCATAGACCAGACTGCTCAAGGCCTGAAATCCCCTGTTTAAAAGCATAGCACATGCTTTTCAGTCTCAGAGACTGCTCCGGATGCTGGAAGGGGTAGTTGGCCTCAGGAGCAGTACAATATCCTGCAGACAGNGGTCACAATAAGGTCACCTCAGAGCCTTCTCCTCTCCAGACTGAACAGCCCCAACTCCCTCAGTCTCTCCTCATAGGAGAGGAGCTGGTTTGATGCATGGATTGGAACAAAGAACGAACCTGAAGAGATGTCTATAGCCATAGCCTGCACCCATATTATGTCTGCTATGTCAGGATGGGCAGACTGGTAAATAGATTTTTCTTCTGAATACAGGGAGGGGATGGTTCACTTGGGTAACCAGTTTGGTTTTGGTTTTTTGTTTTTTGGTTTTTTTTTTCATGTCTACACAAACATTTTAGAATAAGAACATCCAGTTTTCCATCCAGGAGAAACAATCTGTTTCCCTCAAGAAGAAACAATTCCAGTCCTTTATGTGTGCATTAGTGATGAGGAAAAATAATGTGACAATCTGATGTGCCACCCCTTAATTTCATGAGGATTGCAGTAGGTTTTTAAGAATAAATTCCAGATGCTTTCAAAGTAACATATTTGACTAATTTGATTCTCATCCTTAGAGGTTTCTTGCAGCCTTCGGACACTTCCCTTATGAGGCCTCTAGAACAATTTCAAAATTCTTCAAGGAGGCTTTCTTTAATATCCAGTTTCACAGAACCTTTACATCAGAAAAAATGTGCCCTAACTGAAACCAGTGTGCACTTCAGTTCTAGTGCTCTGCCTTCAGATGCACTCTTGGTAGCTGCTCGTGTCTGATCCTCCCTTGTACACATGCTAAAGGACAGCTCTGGCCTTCACTGAGCACTTCCCAACACTTGAGCCACCAACAAATGCTTGAGCTACGATAAAATGTCTCCTTTCAAATAAGCAACATGAAATGTTTCACTGTTTTCAGGTTTTTCATCTATGGAGTCTAAGTGAGGATGTTGTTTTCAAACAATAGCAAGAAAGGGTGCAGGAACCACACTTGAAAATAGCTTCAAAAACCAGTTTCTTTAAGTAAAGAGAAATCCTGCATGTCTTAAAGAAGAAGCCTTAGGAGGTTTGCAGTGGAAGAGATGTCCTAAGCAGCTGAGTCTACTCTCCACTATTGTAGTGGCTGCACAATATAATCCCTTTCAGCTTTGCTAGCAATTAGCATCACTCACTGTACAGGCTCCCCAGGTGCTCAGCTCATCTCCTTGCCAGTGCAGAGCCACAGCCAGATGTCAGTTAAAAGGTCTCATACCTGTTTTGTAAAAGAACCCTTCACTCAACAGCGACCTAGAGAGATGTGCTTTTGGTCTCTTACCTCCTATGATGATAGATGAGTTCAGCTGCTCAGCTTCAGATGAGTTCCTTTCTCTTAAACCTCACAAGGTGTTTTACATTCCTGTGTAATTATGCAGTTTCTGAAGAGGAATTACTCCAGCTCTGCTCCTCAACTCAATACTTTCACCATCAGTAGTGTTCTATCTACAGTTGTGGATGGTTCTCTGATTGAGAAGCAAATCTAACTACAGCCACAAACATGAATCTCCCTATCAAAATGTGAACTTTTGCACTTAACACTTCCTAAAAGGAATGCTCCCCCCTGTCTGGATGGTCTGTGCAGCAGGGAGGGCCTGCGTGCCACGGGGCAGTTGTAAGCAGAACATATCTTGTGCCAGGCTGCGGGTTGGCATTTTGCAAAGGGTGCAAAAAGGACTTAAACTGCTCCTGACATTTATAGATTGGCAGGTGGGATAGGACATTGTCAGCACTGGGATAGTCCTATAAATCTTCTGTAACTGTGACTGAGTGCTATCAGGAAAATGTGAAGGAAATCAATGCAGCCACAAGAGCCAAGAGTTTGCAGCAGGAGCATTTCCCAGGACTTCCTGCAAGCTTATGCACAGACTGCATAAAGCAGGGGCTTGGCTTAGTTGTTTTTCATGACAAAAACATTAGTTTAGAAACTGAAAATAACCCCAAACCAAACAAAACCAACTAAAAACCAGACAGACACTGCATCAAACTTGTTTCTTTTTGGAAGTCTAAAACCCCTTCAATACCCTTCAGATGTCCTTTAGGTTGCTTTCACAGTTTGCTTAAAGAATTGAGCAATATTTTTGATGTAACCAAAAGCATTCTTTAAGGAAGGAAAAAAAAAAAAAAAAAAGGACAAGGACAAGGACACAAAATGAGGATTAAAATCTGACCAGGGCTACAATACAACCCTGAGGGTCCTATTTCCAGCATCCCTAAATATTCTTTCATTTAAGTTACCTTTGGAAAGGTCATAACACTGCAGGAGCACGGAGGGAAATGTGCACTGCATTATGAAGTGGTGCAACCAGAACAAAACAGGTGTGAGCAGAATCCAGGCTGACTGCTGCAGAAATGATCCTCTTTCATGGCAGTGCCTCCTGTATCTCAGCCTCATGTTTGCACTCTCTCACAGGCACAGCTGCCTCTTCACTGTCTTTTCCCCCCACACACTAAATTTATTAGCTTTGTTTGCTTGTCGTAATCTGCTCTTACCTGTGAATTTTCCTATCTGTTACTGTCTGTATACAAGGACTGGCAGAGCAGAGCCTGACCTGGTAGGGGTCTCTGGGGTCTAAGCAGTACAGGTGAGCATTGCTGGCATGTCTGAAATACTGGCCAGTGACCAGTAGCACTGACCCTGGAATCCTGCCTTTCCTCTGCCTGCTTGGCTAGAAAGCTGTTGCTCAGGCTCACTTAATTCTTACTTTCAGGTGCTGATCCAAGCTGGATCCTGGTGTCTGCCGTTTGTCAGAGAAGATGGAGAATCACAGTAGCACATTGTACCCTCAGCAGCACTTCCTGAGTTTTTTGTATAAAAACTGCTGAGAATAAAATCTCCACAGACATCAGAGATGTGACAATGAGTCCTAAATAATCGAGTAGATTGTATGCAAGATGCTGAACATCTCTGGCAAAGCAAAGTTCTCATTCTCAAGCACAAATCAAAGCGATCAGCTAAGTATTAAGCCCTCCTGTCTCTCTGCTGTTCAGGTTTGTATTTTACTCTGCACTGTTTGTCCATTTTGCTTTACAAGTTTTCTTGTTCAATGTTGTTTGTTGTTTTTCCCTAGCTGTCTGCTCAAGACAGTGAAGTATGAAGAGAGACATGAGCTACATTATTACTGATGCCGGTCCTCAGATCCCCTTTTCCCCTGCATGGATGCAATGCACATTGAGAGCGATTGGGAATGATCGTTCTAAGGACATGCTTCTGTGCCATCACAGTTTCCACAATGGCACTTGCCCTGAGTTTCACTGTCATAGATAATAAATCCTTTATTGTCTCTTGTATTCACTGACCATTAATGAAATGCCTGTGTACTCCAATATGAGCATTCAGATGAGATTTGGGACATCGTGGGTTTAAACTGGCAGAGGGGAGATTTAGACTGGATGTTAGGAGGGAGTTGTTTGCAGTGAGGGTGGTGAGACACTGGCACAGGTTGCCCAGGGAGGTTGTGGCTGCTCCCTCCCTGGAGGTGTTCAAGGCCAGGTTGGAGGAGGCCTTGAGTGACCTGTGCTAGTGGGAGGTGTCCCTGCCTATGGCAGGGGCTTGGAACTGGATGATCCTTGAGGTCCCTTCCAACCTTACCATTCTGTGATTCTATGCTTACTTTGCCTATGTGCTTATCCTGATTTCTGGGCAAAACAGACAGCTGTGTAGGGTCTAGCTGTGCTTGAGTCCTTACTTTTGGCAACAGTAAGAAAAATATGCCTTGTATATCCTTCTCTATTCTGTTCCACTTCTATTGTAGTGGTTCTACTGTTGGATAAGGAAACGGATTCGCAAAACAGCCCCCCAAAACAGAAAGAAATTGGTTAGCTTTTGGACTGGGCTCACAAGGTAGCTGCACAACGGAAGGACGATACAGATGTAGGGACAAGCAGTCTGGGACAGAGAGAGTCAAGCTGGTAACTGTCATGGCATTCATAAGGAAAGACTGATTTATAAATGGAGCTTTCACTACTGATGGAGAACATTTTCTTCTAAATCTCTCCCTAGAGCAAACTGCTAAGGAAGTTTCTTAAGATCTGCAGCATTTTTGTCACTATAGGTTAAGCCAGACTGGGCCACAGACCCAGCTCAGTGTGTCTGCAGGCAAGAAGGGAGAGGTGGAGATTGATGTCTCCATCTTTAATCTGCAGGCAGTGCAGATGTGGAACAGAAAACAAACAAAACATTAGACTTTCAACTTGGTCCTTATCTCACAGCATTTTTTGTCACCCCTTTTTGCAATTTGCTGTACAGAAGCACTTTGTCTGCATCTCACATCTCAACATATGGAAAGGGAGAGCAGTTTTGTAACAGGAAATCTTCACTCTCCATATGCAGAGCCTGGCAGGAATCTTGTAGGTGTATGCAATCACCCAGAGGGTATTTTTAGTGCCAGTTAGGTTTCACTTGGTGACTCTTTCAAACTGCTGCCGGCCTTTCAAACCACCAACACTATGCTGGCACTGGTGTGAGTCTCAAAACAAATCCAGGACCTCAGCTCACAGGAATTTTCGTCCATGACAGCTATTTAGTGCAACATCCGCACAGGCTTTTAATAGAGCCACTGAGGACTTATGTCATACTCCAGGCACATGGGACCCAATCTGCTCCATCTTTAACTAGGTCCCACCAGAATTCTGTCTCCAGGACAGTGTTAGGTGCTAATGCAAGTGTTAATAACTTTCTGTGTTAACTACTGCCTAGGGAGTTTCCCCACCTTTTCCTCCTCCTCTACTTTCTGCCTACAACCCCTCTATTAATAGCAAGAAGGAACAGTCAAGTGGTTGCAAGACAACAGTGGATCAGATTCTTAGGCACTTCCATCCCCTTCCAAAGGCTGGTTATTCTTCACAAAGACATTATAGACATATACAGATCAAAATAACCACTTGAGAAGTTATATTAATAGAATTAATGAAGAGCTATCAAAGAGACTTAAAAGTGTCCTAACAGTCATGATGAGCTATATGCAGGCAGGGTTTTGTGGAAAGAACAAAGGGAGAGGCAGAAAAGGAACTGCTGGTACTCTCTAGATTGCCCACACTGCCAAACTGGGTGGACTTAGCAGGTGATATGACACCTTGTGGGGAGTGATTTTGGTTTTCCACACTAAAACTCCCGCCCAGGTTTGCAGTACAATTATTTATGGATCTTCTTCCAACTACAGAGACAGTGCTGGTGGGATTGCTGGGGCCTCGTGCACTATGACAAGACATCCTGCTGAAAGGAATAGAAAAGCTTGTCTGAAGTGAAAGCCCAACAGAGAGCAGAGACTTAGGCAATGCATGTTTATCTGCTGCAGAAATTAGCCAGTGCCACATGGGCTGAAGGAGATGAATGACCATGGATGCTGCAAAAGCCAAAAATTATTAATAACTGCCTTTCCCTCCCCCCCCGGCAAGTGTCACCATGCAACCTTTAGAATATCCACACATCCTACTTTCCTAGCAAAATACCTTTAATAATATAATTGAAACCCAACTGAGCTTGACCTAAAGAATACTGCAATGTCCTCCTCAAATCCCAAATCCATCTTCCACTCCTCCAAAGCTCTCTTTCAAATTCAGATCTTGGCCAAGCCCAGCTCACACTCATGTATCTGTAGAGCAAGAAATTCACTGGAATTTCCAAAGATGTTAGCATTTTACATAACTCACTAGTAGAAACTAGGCAACACAGGCTGCTACCATGCATTAGAGTGGAAAAAGAACCTCAGCTTCTCTTCTTACACACCCTCTGAAGAGCTCAAAAGTAACAGAGCGAAAGCAGGAAACCCAATTGAGATTAACTCTTCTGTATTTCACACTATTTCTTCACCTTCCCCTCCCTTCTTTTTTTCCCCCAGCTCCAGTTTTTCAGTTTTTCCATCCACCCATTTTCAGCAACTGAATACAGAAATGACACGTTACAAGACATTCTCCCAGGATCCTGCACAAAATCCCACCACAGAGACCAAACAGTCACTATGGCTAAATACTGAACAGACTTCGGGCTATAGATACGCCCAAGGGACTTAACGAAGAGTTGAATCTTAGATCCTGGTAGAAGCCAGCTGAAAGAAACTGCTGGTCCATTTCATAAGTACTCAGTGCTGCTACACAGAAGATACATGGTTTAGCAAGGAGCTCTAGGCACAGGCCCTCCAATGAAGTCCCATCCAGATGTTCGCAGCACACTGCATCGCCCAGGCTCCCATGGAAGACATTATCTATTCAGCAGCATGGCGAGAGAAAGGGAGGGAGAGAAGAGGAAAAGACTGCTGAGCAAACACAGAAATATAAAGAAAAGCCATGGTTGAGTTCCAGGAACAAAAATCTGGCCCCACTGAAGAAGGTGGGAGCTTTGCCACCAGATTTCAGTGGAGACAGAACTTCACCCGATGTGAACAGTACTCTGTAAATGTCCTCCCTCCAGACACACTGCAGGAGCTCTGCTGGCTCTGCATGCCCACTGGAAATGCAGAAAGGGAAATTAAACCCAAACAAAGACAACAATACCAGGACAATTAATCAAGAAACCAAAAGGATGCAAGAAGGACTAAGCAAAAAGTATTGCACAAATGGATGGACAGAAGTCAAGTCCTTCACCTCCTGGAGCACTGAACTTTGCCAGGAGTAAGGATGGATGCAAGGATTCGTGGTGCTCTAGGTGAGTGCTTGGACAGGATGACCTTGAAGGTCTCTTCCAGCCTCCACACTATTATGACTCTGTGAAAGGTAGCCCCAAGGACATGCAAGGGGTTTATGGAATCACAGAACAGCTTAGGCTGGAAGGGACTTTAAAGATCATCTAACTCCAACCTCCCCACCATGGGCAGGGATATCTCTCAGCTAGGCTCAACTGCTCAAGGTTTCATCCAACCTGGCCTTCAACACCCCCAAGGAGGAAGCATTCGCAACCTTCCTGGGCAACCTATTCCAGAGTTTCACCCCCCTCATACTGAAGAACTTCTTCCTAAGATCCAGTTTAGACCTACTCTTCCTCAGCTTCAAACCATTCCCCTTGTCCTATTGCTAGACACTCTTATGAAAAGTCCCTCTCCATGCTCCCCTTTTACTCTGCTCTCCTCAGACCCCACCAAGAGTTCTGGAGCCCTCAACACAAGAAGGACATGGAACTGTTGGAGCAAGTCCAGAGGAGGCCACAAAGATGCTCAGAAGGCTGGAGCAGCTCTGCTATGAGGACAGGCTGAGAGAGTTGGGGCTCTCCAGCCTGGAGAAGAGAAGGCTTCCGGAGACCTTGGAGTGGCCTTCTGGTATCTGAAGAAGGGGCTACAGGAGGGCTGGGAAGGGACTGTTGACAAGGTCTTGTAATGACAGGATGAGGAGGAATGGATTTGTACTGGCAGAGGGGAGAACTATACTAGATGTTAGGAAGTTCTTTACAGTGAGGGTGGTGAGACACTGGCACAGGTTGCCCAGGGAGGCTGTGGCTGCTCCCTCCCTGGAGGTGGTCAAGGGCAGGTTGGACAAGGCCTTGAGTGACCTGTGCTAGTGGGAGGTGTCCCTGCCTATGGCAGGGGGTTGGAACTGCATGAGCTTTGAGGTCCCTTCCAACCCAAACCATTCTATGATTCTATATTTCCTGTAGGATCCTTTCAAGCATTGGAAGGGTCCCTCCAGGTACTGGATTTGTTTCAGGAGGCAAGCAGGTGGCACACAGTGGGCTACCTGGGACGGCATCACTTACTACAAACAACAGCTAAGGATGACTATGAGTTTCTATTGCCTTCTCTTGACCAAAATAGCTCCTTCTGTCCACACAGGGGTCACCAGTCAGGGTTTCTGTTCAACACAACAGTTTGCACCCAGGATGCAAGTGTTTGCAGCATAGCAGAATGACATTTCAACTTACTTACCTTACCAGCAGAGTTTGGTTGGGCTTAAGCTAAAGACATTGCTCCAGTGAGAAAGCCTTCAAAGGCCATTTTTCTCCCCCCACATGAGAGTTCAGGATTTGGGCATCTAAACATTTACTTCAGTGCAAATTGTGCCAGAAAAAGGAACTTACTGTTCGTGGTGAAGTTACCCTCCCCACCCTGGGGGAAGGAGTCTACATCTTGGATGACCTGTAGCACTCCCACAGTCCGCACCGGCGGATCCAGGGCTACGGAGCTCTCGTTCACTGTTATATCGCTGGCTCCTGTGATCTGGTTGGTCGGGGGCCCTCCTATGGATGCTTCCAGGTCTGGAGGTATGTCATCCATGCAGTCTGCATTTGGCTAATTGGAGGGGGGGAAAAAAAAAAAAAAAGAACAAAAAAAGAACAAGAAGAACATTGAGCTTTTACCTGACAAAAGGATTTAAATTACCTGTTGCCACTTCTATGAGGGTTTTTCACTTTGTCAGCACTCAAAACGCCAACGTGTGCTGAATAAACATCCATGGCTGGTTTGTTTTCATCTGCTTAAATCCTCTGACTACAATCTGTTGCAAGAAAGACCCAAAGTATGCACTGGAAACACTCGGTATTGAACTGTGTCACCTACAATCTCTAAATGTTTTTCTTTATATTTTTAAAGGGTTTGGGAGAACATACATTAAACAACTCACTCACTGATGTGATCTGCTCAGCGCAGGCAGATTGCTGAGTCAGATCACAACTGTAAACAGAGGTAGCAGCTAAAGGGGAATCATTATCTTCTCCCTAAACACACATTTTATAGAGCTGATATCAGAGCTTTCAGGAACAGGAATTCAAGGGAATTGCCTGTGGGCGCATCTATGTGCGGGGTGCAAACCAGAAGCTAAAACAGTTTATGAGGCAAGTTTTGTTAACATTAAAAGCTCTCTTCTTTTGCTAATGTTCTACTTCCTACAACATAAAATGATAAGAAAAGTAACAAACAAGTGAGGATGAGTGTTTGAAGTGAGGATGAGTGTTTGAAGGGTACCATTCAATCCATAGTCTTTCTTGCTTTCTGATTCAGAGACACCAAGGGTGGAACCCAAGTCTGGAGAACTCTGACCCTTCTCTCTTGCAGTTACAATACTGACTGCTCCAACACTGCTGAATGAGCCAAGCTCCTCAAGTCAAGGGAAGCAATGAGAGGGTCTCGTGGTGCCCACTTTTTGCACAGTATCCTCAGCACCAGGTGTCTGTCCATGAGGAGCACTGAGGCTTCAAGTGAGCACTGTGTGACAGAGCATCGTTGGTCCAGAGGCACCAGACACAACATTAGTTTCTACTCTTGATGATGTCTTTGGGGCTGTTACAAGCCTGATTGTCCCATTCCCACAGCAGTAATTTCTGTGGAGCTCCCCATAAACACTGGTGATGAATATCTGCTGGACAGCAGGAATGTCCCTGTTGACTGCAGGGGGGGGTCAGACTAGATGACCTCCAGAGGTCCCTTCTGGCCCAGACCATTCTATGACATGCAGACAGCTGCATTTTTGGCAGAGAATGGATGACTTGAAGCCGTCCACTAGGAGTGACAAACCTCTTGTGCCATTTGCTCACAGAACCAGGCCTGGTTCTCCCCAAGGGACGGAGAAACATTGTTTGCATAACCATTTTAAGAACTGGTCTTTGAAGTTTTAACATACTGTTATCAAAACCAAGGCTCCTTCACAGACGAGGATGCTGTGTGTCAGGGTGCAAAGCTTTCAAAATGACAGAGGGAGGTAGCACTGTTGAGCTGCAATTGCATAAAATTAAGTTGCTCCCAGTTATCTTTATTGTCCCAGAGTCAGACAGATAATCTGGATCAGTCACTTAGGTTTCCTTTAACTTCACCAGTGTCAGACAGTTTTGCTGTGTGATTCATCCCACCCGAAGGCAGAGGTGGTTTGGATTGCCCTCTCTGCCTTCCCACTGCTCAGCAGAGATGGGGCTTAAAGTTGCTAGATTGGAAAGCTAAAGTCAGAGGAGATGAACTCTGCTCTCTGGATCTGATTTTTGCTATGCTTAGTTGTCTCACTCACTAAGGCATTCTTGAAAAATCTCACTACCTGCCTATCTCTAACAGCAGGCAGCTAGAAACTAAGCAAAATATGATACAGCAAAGACTTAAATAGAGGCTTAGCTTTAAGCACAAGAGTAATCCCTTTGAATTGAGGCATAGAAGGTTACCATATGCTTGCTTTTCCTCGCAGAAGCAGGAATTTAGCCTGTTTTCTCTTTTCCCTGGATGATTGTTGGCACCTCACAAATATTTTTTCAGGAACGAAAAAGGCAGGCATTCCAGCCACTTCTCAGGTGACTTGTTTCCACAAACTGAAGGTTGGCATAAACCAGAGAATTGTTATTGTCAGGCTCCAGTCTAATCCTCAAACAGTGAATGCTCCTCAGAACTGGGACAAAGGCACATTTGGCTCTACCAGGTTTGAGAGGAACCCATTGAACCTGTACTGCTCTAAATGAAAACCCAATTCTTTACCTGCAGGGTTTGGAGCCAACATTGCTCCTTAGATCTTTCCCTCACCCTTAGCTGTTCTAACATTTTTAACTTGAATTTGGTTTTGATGGCAGAGTATCTTAAAGAAAAAAAAAAGTAGGCAGTTTTTTTCTTTTCTACTTTAAGAAAAAAACATTTCCATTTTTTTCCCCCCAGTTCCTTGTCCTTTGCTCTGATTCCAGTCATTCCTAGAACGGGTTTTTATCACCAACTTTGAAACTTTTTAAAAACAGGGGATTAGAATTGAAAGCCAACCCAAACATTAAAGATGCAAAAATAGCATTGCATGATATAATTAATCCCTTTAGTCCTGAATCATTTTTGCTGGAAAAAAATAAAATACCCTAAACTAAGCAACACACCATAAAACTAATGACATGAAACACTGATTGGGGGTAAAAAAACAAGCTAAAACCAAACAACATTATGGCTTCTGCTGTCAGAGTGACCCAGATACATTTGCTCAGTTTAATTATATTGGTTTCACTCATTCCCTGTGTGTAAGTGCTTTGAGGGCACAATTCCACTAAAGTCAAGGGAAGGCTTTGTATTGACTTCTGAGGGCTTGGCTAAGGCTCTTAGTGAATAGCTTCAAGTTATCCAATCTGCTGCCAAAAATGCAGCTGTCTGCATATCCAGCAGATATTTGCAGAGAAGGGGGAGAAGAAGAGGGAAACTATTCTATGGGATATGATCAGCTCAACAGCAATGTAGCTCTTTCAAAGCGAAAGACACTTTCACTGATAAATCATTTTCAACTGTTACAGCCAAAAGAGGTCTGGTCTGAGCTGAACTCACCAGCAAAAGGGCAGTGGAAAAGGTTATGCCAACAATTTGCTGATAGGTAGTTAGTAAATAACCCTCTGGAGCTGCAGAGAGCCATGGTGAAAAGTGGAGATGCTTAGACACGGTGAAAATGAGTGCAGTCATCTTGGTGCCTCATGGTAGCCAAGGGAATCTGCTTTTAGGGCAGACAGTGTTTGAAGTCTCTCTTACCAAGTAAAGGGAGAGTTTTAGAAGTGAATTGAACTGAAACATTTAGATATTTGGATTTTAACCAGTCATTTCCTGGAAAATCCCGAGCCTTCCTGCTAAACAAAGCACAACATATCCCCAGTCACACAAGCCAGCTCTTTAATAACAACCATAGGACAAACACACAGCTGGCAGGAAAAAAAAAAAAACCACCACACCAGCCCTGCCTATAACTAAGATTTCTTCATTCCCTCCATGGTAAAAGCCTGCAAAAGGACCTTGGCAAATTTACACTCACCTCCCATCAGCAAGTGCTGCCTGCCTGAGGCTGCTTCTCTCTGCCTGGAAATTTCAGCAAGATGGCTCATCAAGACTCAAGAATGCGATTAGGGAATGGCATTTTGCTTCATCCACTCCACACAAATGTTTGCCACCTCTCACTGAGAAGCCCTAGAGCTTTACAGCTTCTTCCAGGGAAACGTCCTTTCTCACAACAGCCTGCTGACATCTGCCTGACTTACGAGCCTCTGAAAATACCAGTTCATGCAAGTGGGCTTTGTGTGGTGCCTGGAAGCTTACAGTGGCACCAGAAAGCACCCTACGGGACTGGTGCCCACCCTGGGCTGCCCTCAGCCGGCACTGGGCTGCAAGAAGGGTGAGGACACACAATTTCTGCATGGCTGGAGAACAGTTCCTGCGAGCTGAGCTGGGAGCACAAGCAGCAACACTGGGGCAGTAGCTCAAAATGATAAAGACTGGGCTGAAGGGGTTATGCAGAGGAGAAGCAAGAAAGGGTATGAGGTAGGAAAGACAGCAGCTGAGGCATATTTTAGCAAGAAAAGGCAGAGAAAAGAGAGGAGGAGGAGCAACTGATAGCCGTAAAGGAATTTTTAATCCCCAGGCTACCAGATGCTCTTAGGCTCCCACTTGCTTTTCTGTTAGCCAGAGGAAGCCACTGACACAAAGGCTACCATCTGCTCCCAGTTCCTAGGGACGACAGCTACCTTGAGGGGTAAGGCTCTAGCATACAGCTCTCCCTTCACAAACCCGACCGATGATCCATGTGGCTAGGAGCCAACGTGCTCCCTCCACATGATGGAGCAAGCTCTTTTCAGACTGTTGTCTTAGAACAGTCAAGGGAAACTTCCACAGAAATTTCTACATACAATGAAGCCCTCTAAACAAATACTGCCAGGGGAATATTAACATCCAGGCATCGGATCCTTAGTGTTCAGGCAGAGCAGCAACCAAGGCTGACCCTGAAATCTTCATTTGAGCCAGTTATGTTGGTTCCAGCACTATCTTTAATTACATGCCCAGTACAACTATTTCCACAGAAGCTCAATGTGGGAAGCTCTTAGTGAGAGGAGTGGGATGGATCCTCCTACTACTATGCAGTACAGGGAGAACAAGACAGGGAGCTGTGAGAAGCAAAGAGATGGCTGAGGAAACTGAATGATGCTTTTAATTATTCCTGGCAATTAGATTCTACACCTGCCACTACAGAGCTGTGCTCACATGTAGTAAAAGCTAGCCATGTAAACCTGAACCTCTACATGCAGCCTCTGGGCATATTTTCCCTTGCCCTGCATGCAGTCAGCCTCAGTCAGTCTGCTTGGAGAAGAGGAGACCAAGAGGTGATTTCATCAATGTTTATGAATATGTAAAGGGTGAGTGCCAGGATGCTGGGTGATGCCCAATGACAGCACAAGGGGCAATGGGTGGAAGCTGAGGTGTAGGAAGTTTCATTTAAACATGAGGAGGATTTTTTTCACTGTGAGAGTAACAGAACCCTGGAACAGGCTGCCCAGGGGGGTTGTGGAGTCTTCCTCTCTGGAGATATTCAAAACCTGCCTGGATGTGTTCCTGGTATAGGAAATCTTGCTCTGGCAGAGGGGTAGGATTGGAGGAGCTTTGGAGGTCTCTTCCAGCCCCTGACATTCTGTGATTCTGTAAGTCTGTATTCAGTATCTGAATGTAAACATGCAACCAAGAAAGATCAATTGCTTTGGCAGCTTCTAACCACATCTGAATATTCTCAATAACAAAGAACTTAACAATTTCTTGTACATCACATGGACCACCTCATGCTTACTTACTGGGAGAAATGCTCCCTAATTGTAACGAGGAGCACAGAGCTTGCTACAGACAGACTTGAAGAGAAAAAAAAAAAAAAAAAAAAAATTTGGCTCCCCAGAATGAGCAATTAGTTGTCCTTGACTAGTGAAGCCAGGAAAATTTTATGTGCAGACTTTCTGCTTTGAGATTTCAACCGAGAGCATGATTGGGAAAAAAAAAACAAAACCCACAAAAAATCCAGTGCTGATTTAAAACACAAACAAAGGCTGAGTGCAAGAACCTGTGAATCTACCAAAAGACCAACAACCAACACTCTGCTCCACAAAGCAGGCAACAACAGATGCACTAATCCCAACACCCAACCAGCCCCCATGCACGCTCTTCCTTGAGAAGAAGAGTGGGGTACAGCAGAACAGCAGCCAGGCACTTCAGCTTACAGTCCCCTCAAAGAATCAATTAATAAATCACAAAGATGGCAAAAAGAGTAGGATGGGAATAGACAGGCAAAGGGCTAGGGATATACCCAGGTGCTTGCTTTCTGCCCTGCCCAACTCTGTGCCATGCTTACCGGGATCCCCAGAGCTTTCAGAATGTTCATTTTGCACATTGGGCAGGTACGATGGTCTAGCAGCCAGGGGTCTACACAGGACTTGTGGAAAAGATGCCTGCAATGAGAACAAGGAGAGTTTAATTCACATTCAGAACAGCACAATTTACCACCTAGCACCAGACACCACTTCTGAATTCAGTACAGTGAGAGCATTTCTAATGGTGTGGTTCGTGACCTCTGCCAGGACTGCAAAACTACATTCAGTGCACAGAGGACTGAAATATCTTCTGTAGCATCTCAGAATGACAGAATTAACCAGGTTGCAAAAGATCACCCAGTCCAACCTATCACCTAACCCTTCTAATTAACTAAACCATAGCAGTAAGTGCCTCATCTATCCTCCTCTTTAACACCTCCAGGGATGGTGACTCCACCACCTCCCCAGGCAGCCCATTCCAGTGCCAATCACTGTCTGTGAAGAACTTCCTAACATCCAGCCTGAGCCTGCCCTGCCACAGCTTGAGGCCTTGCCCTCTTGTTCTGTCACTGCTTGCCTAGCAGAAGAGACCAACTCCACCTGTCCACAACCTCCTTTCAGGTAGTCGTAGAGAGCAATAAGGGCTCCCCTGAGCCTCTCAATCGTGTGTGCAGGGTGTTGCTCAACTGAGCTTGGAAAACAAGACATGCACATAATTAGAGAACCAGGGAAAACACATAAAATGCAACAGCAAAACCCACGTTCTTTAAATGTTAAAGGCTGTCAGGAAGCAAAACCTGCTTGCTGGTAAAGGTAAAAAAAAAAAAAAATCCCAAGAAGTATTTCTCACAACACAAACCCAATCCTGCAGAATTCAAATATGAAGCCATTTGGGTTCTGGTATTTTTCAGGACCCAGGCACCAGGAAATCAAGTAAAAGCAGTTATTTTCAATTAAATGGAAAAATCAGGATGTTGCCTTTTACAACATTCACCACGATTTTCCTGCTCTTTAGAAGCTGCCCATCAGAGTGAGCTCCTAAACAATCCCAGCCCTGAAGGGCTTGGAGATAATCCTGTCTTCAGTATGAAGTGACCACTAAGCAACTCCCTGAGCCCTGTGGCTGCTGTGGGGCCACTTTTCTTCCGCATTATCCAGGTGGAGAAACTGAAAGCTTCTTGTCTAGCTTTGCCTGTCACAACTGAGACTGAAAACAGAGATATTTAGTGCAGGTACCTGACTGACAGATTGCAATTTCTCCTGCAGGCATATCCTGTTACCCTGTGCCATAGAGAACAAGTGCTATAAAACACAGGAATGTGGGGCTAGGATTTGAGAACCACTGTTGAGTAGGGGCTCGGCACAAGGCAATGACCTTTGTTCAGCCCCACTCCTTCTGAAGAAAAGGAGGAAGGTTTCCTGTCGTGCACAGAGTCTCAGAGATCACACTGGCATGTAGGAAAGTGAATTTTCACTTGCTTTCCTAAAAAATCTTTTGAATCAATTAATTGCCTGAAATAGAATAGTTCATTCTGGAAGGACTTTAGTCCAGCTACCTGTTATAACTTAACAATAACTTAAGCAAAATTGAAATGGGAAGGGGGGGCAGATTTTATTCTGAAGTCTGAGGTGGAATACACAGACAGAGTTTTGCTCCAAAAGGTGCAAACTAAAACTGATTTGCTTGTTTTGAAATTCTGCACAGATCAGCTTTAAATTTGCTTTCTAAGGCTTGCAACAGGTGTCTCACATTGTACTTGGCAGAGCCTGAAAGTCATGTTTCAGCCTGCTTGAACTTTTACATTTGGACTGCTGCTTGTACAGCTTGGCCACGCGAACCCAGCAGGCTCCTGGCCCCAACTGGAGCAGCCTCCAGGAGGAAATGCAACCTCTGAGAGCTCCAGAATCATTTAAGGCACCAAGAGAATTCTAAATATTGAAGTGGGATATGCTCAGCTGCATGAGTGGGCTCCTGTGCTCTGCTGTGGCCTCTCTCACATGAGATGCACACAGCCTTTCAACCTGATGGAAGATGGTGAGGTGTACTTTCCCCAATACTGAATTGCAGCCCTGGCTTTTACTAAGGTAATATTGGCCCACATACCAGCTGGCTGCTTTACTTGCTGGCTTCAGTCCTAAATAACACTAGAAATTCCAAACCCAAACTGCCTGAAATATCAGAATCTTATTCTTTTTCACTGTGGTGGTGTTTTGGTTTTGTTTTTTTGTTTTTTTTTTTTGTTTTTTTCTCCTCACTGTTTCTAGAAGAAAAATTTCCTTTGTAAAACAAAGCCACGTGGCAAATTACCACATTCCTGTACTTGGTCTGACTTCAGATACAACTATGGGGGTGATGGTAGATAGTAGCTGAACATGAGGCAGCAGTGTGCACAGGTGGGCAGGAGAGCCAATGGCATCCTGGCCTGGATCAGGAGCAGTGTGGCCAGCAGGGCAAGGGAGGTTATTCTGCCCCTGTCAGCAGTGGTCAGGCCACGCCTTGAGTGCTGTGTCCAGTTCTGGGCCCCTCAGTTCAAGAGAGATGCTGAGATGCTGGAAGGTGTCCAGAGAAGGGCAGCAAGGCTGGGGAGGGGCCTGGAGCACAGCCCTGTGAGGAGAGGCTGAGGGAGCTGGGGGTGTGCAGCCTGCAGAAAAGGGGGCTCAGGGCAGACCTCATTACTGTCTACAACTACCTGAAAGGAGATTGTAGGCAGGTGGGGTTGGGCTCTTCTGCCAGGCACCCAGCAATAGAATGAGGGGACACAGTCTCAAGTTGTGCCAGGGGAGGTCTAGGCTGGATGTTAGAGAAAGGTCTTGGCAGAGAGGTGACTGGCATTGGAATGGGCTGCCCAGGGAGGTGGTGGAGTTGCTGTCTCTGGAGGTGTTCAAGAAAAGCCTGGATGGGCTTAGTGCCGTGGTCTGGTTGATTGGCTAGGGCTGGGTGATAGGTTGGACTGCATGAGCTTGGAGGTCTCTTCCAACCTGGTTGATCCTATGATTCTATTCTCTGATCATTAACATAATTGAAGTATCACAGAATCACAGAGAGGTAGGATCTGGGGGGAACCACTGGTAGGGTTGCAAGGAACTTCTGAAGATCATCATGTCCAAACCCATGCCACAGCAGGATCACCTAAAGCACACAGGCACACAGCCAGACAGGCCTTGAAAGTCCAGAGATGGAAATCCCACCATCTCTTTGGGCAGCCTCTTCTGGTGCTCTGCCACCCTCAAAGTAAAGAAGTTTCTTCCATGTTTAGATAGAGCTTCCCATGTTCAAGTTTATGCCCATTACCTCTTGTCACTGGGGACCACTGAGAAGAGTCTGGCCCCACCTTCCAGACACCCATCCCTTAAATATTTGTAAGCATTCATAAGATCCCTGCTCAGCCTCCTCTTCTCCAGGCTAAACAGACCCAACTCTCTCAGCCTTTCCTCACGAGAGAGATGTTCCAGACCCTTAATCATCTTTGGGTCATGATACCTGAAGTTTAAAGCACTGCCTTACTAAGGCTGCTGTAGTTTATAAGCCTCCTTCCCAACAAGATTTGGTCTTCTGGGCAAAGCCACCACACTTCAATCTCTGTCCAGCATAACTCTTTCTGCCTTTTATCTCAGGAGGGACACACTCAGCACATCCTGAGGCAAGCACTCTGAACAGGTGAAAGCATAAAGATATGCTCCTCAAGCAAGTGCAATTTTACACTTAGAATAAAATGTAAAACCTGTTAACCATCAGAATTTCTTGGATGTACTAATTCATGGAGAGTACTGCAAGTCAATCTCTTTGCTTTTCAGCTATTTGTAATAATGATGAAATTCTTTAATGACACACTCAGATTCATAAAGGAGCCTGCCTAACTGCAAGCACCTTAAGAACACTTGTGCCAAACTAATCAGTACATTTACAAAACCTGAGAAATTCATTGCTGCCTTGGAGAAGGAAAAAAAAAAAAACCCTAGGCTTCCAAAAATCTGCTTTGGATAAAAAAAAAATACCTAACATTCTACTACAGACTAAAATATTCTCCTCTTGTTTTCAAGTTGAAGCTTTGCAAGCCTCAGTCAAGCTGTGGTTCATATTACAGCATTTCATAATGTTTGTTAATCACCAAAAGCTTGGAGCTTCCATGACTTCCAGACTTCAAAAACCCAAGCTCACTGTTCCTGGAGTTGGCTTCATACAACCAATAATCTAAAAGACAACTTACAAATGCCAAGTAATTTAAACACATGACAGATCATGTCACTGTGCACTCCTCAGCACTGAATTAGCACAGTGGATTATGGCTCTATTAATTTCGGATTTAATATGTACAACATAGGGAACCTTGATTATTTGACAGAAATCTACAGATAAAAATGGAAAGCTACTGAAAATCAGGTGAAGATCTGATTTTTTTTTTATGTTTGTACCACATCAAGAGAGCTCATAATATCCATTTTTGGACGTGCAAACAGGGAAGTGAGGCGGCAGGCTTTGCAATTCTGGATTTCAAAGTTTCTTTTACAGCTTTTGAGAAATTGTGAATTGTTTGATGTCCTGAGAAGTTTCTCGTCCAAATTCAGGCAAAATAAGGGTCAGCACAAAGCAAGACAAGAGAGGAACTGCAATATTTCACTGTCATGTGGTAAGACAAGAATGTAAAAACCTGCAACAAAAATCCCCCTCCCTCTTCAGTTCTGCCTGGTGCATGTTTTAAAAGGAAGGAGAGGGCAGAGGCATCATGGATGAATTCAGAAGTAATGACCCACACAGGGGGACATTAAGAGAGATGTTTCAAGCACAAGTCTGGGACATGGCTTTGACAAAGTCAGAGCTAGGAAAAAAATATGCTGATTTTTTCTTCTTGTTGTGTGCAACCACAGGCATTGCTAAACCCTGCTGATTTGGGTGGGTTGGAAAGAACTCAAAAGAATTCAAAGGAACTGTAATTGATTAGTTGAGAAAGAAGAAGGCGAAAGGAGATGTTGTAACAATCGTCATACAAAACAAAGGCTTCCAGGAGGAGAAAGGAAACAACTGTTCTTCACCTCTCCTAGGGACAAGAGACACAATGATGTGATTAAACTGCAGTCAGTGAGATCCAGGTTACACAACAGGAAAAGCTTCATCCCAGTCAGGGTGGCAAAGCACTGCAGTAAATTATCAGGGGCATTTGCAGAGTCTTCATCCCAGGAGATGGCAGTGTGTTGGAAAGAGCTCCCAAGAACAACACAGCACACAGCCAGTGCCCCTGTGCTGCTCCAGAGGTGGTGGCCTCCTGGGGTCCCTCCTGCGCTCTTCCGTGAGTGTGTGTGTATGTGTAAAGCTCACAGAGCACAAAGAAAGAAGAACCTCAAAATCCCAAAGCATTTCATTTACCTAAATAGCACTTCATGTTTTTAAAATGGAGATTATTTTTGTTTGAAATGTATTTAAATTTTCTTTTGAAGCTGTCATTTTAATCACATAATTAAAAAAAAACCCAAACCAAAACCAAATTAATTTCGGGCTCAGCCCCAAATCATCATAATAATTTGGTTGTTATAAAGTTGTTGTTGAGCTTTTAGCTTGCCAACAACCTTGAGAAGCTTTTTTTCCAGGTTAAGGGAAACTGTTCTCCTCCCAGCTTCTACTCCTAGTTCTATGTTTCCCAACTGCAGGCAAACCAAGCTGGCAGCTTTCTTTCTCAGAAGAAGTGTGAGCTAAAGGGAGGCAAAAGCTGAAAGAGAAGGGCACTAAGACCATCAGTTGCCTGGATTAGACACAGGACTGTAAACACAGGATTGAGAGGGGTTTTGGTGAGACACTGAGTGCCACTTAGTATCCATCAAGGTTTGTGCTTTTCTGGGTGCATGTACAGGACTATTTGTTCCTTTTTGTGGAAGAAGGAAGGATTTTACAAAAAGGTGGTAATGAGGGTGTGTGGAAGGGCTCAAAGAGAAGAAGGTATGTGATGAAGTAAGTTTCATAGGAGGCTAATAAAAAGAGAAAGGAGTGAGGCAGTCTCTGAGATCACAGTTCTTCATGGACTGAGAGCTCAGGAGAAGGCAAGGAGCTGGAACAAGGTCAGAAAGTGCATTTATTGGTAACAGAAATTCAATAATTAAAAAAAAAAAAGAGCCTATGAAGGACTCAGTAGAGATGAGCTTGAAAGAACTGCCTTGCCCCTCTGCAGAAGTTTAGGGAAGTTAGTAAAAGTTTAGTAAAAGGCACACACTGGGAACAGCAGCACCAGTAACTTCTCCAAAGCCAGAGCAGAAAAGATGAAGGCATTTTGAAGCTGGAAATGGAGAAGAAGCAGGAGGAACTAGGGCTGTGACAAGAGATGTCACTCTGGGAACAATGAACTTGGTTACATTTGATGTTGTGTCAGTGCCCTCAAATTCAACTCCAGTGATGTTTGCTACCATTAAACATAAAAGCAGTTGCAAGCCAATCCTTTTCTCTTTTTTTAATCAAGTCTCAGTCTTTATTTATTTAATACATCCTGTAGAGTGAAGCTCATCAATACAGTCAGCTGTAGCAGCTGGCTAAAGAGAACAGAGGAAGAAGAATGAGTTAACTGGAATTCTCCTCCTAGCTCTCCAGAGTGGGATGCATAGCAACAGGCTGCCCCAGAGCCAGCTCTCTGCCAGCAGAGAAGAGAGGACTAATAACTCTGTATCTATATGACTTCAGAGCTCATCTACTGCAATATTGCCTGGTGGCTTTTTGGGACCAACTTTGTGAGGAGACTCAGGCTCCACAAGCCTTAAAAAGGAATCTTAGGACATGAAGGTTTTTATGCAAAGTGTGCCTGCTAGCAGCCCAGCCCTGCCTGCAGCACAAAGCACCATTTTCATGTGCAGTCCTCAGGGAGTATTTGGCTTTGCAGGTAAAAAGTTCTACATCTTGAGCACCTCCTGGACAGAAACACTAAGGTCAGCCAGCACTGATGTCATATAGTGCTGGCTTCTGTGAGACTTGGTGGAATGCCAGCCTCTTATTAAACAGCAGTCTGATGAGGTTCCCATACTGTGAACTGTACACAGTTTAACTGAGGATGCTTAAGGAAGAAACCTACAGAGCCTGTAGGTCTTTATCAAGTTATAACACCCTCCTACTCACTTAACAGAGACAGAAATTAATGCACTTCCCCCCCTCCCCTTTGGATGAAGAGACTGGCAACAGCAGAGAGAATCATGACTGTCATTTCCTGTTTTGGAAGTCCAAACCCAAGTGAATGTGTAAAATGCTGCCCTCAACTCGTGCAGCAGGAAAGCCAAAGGTTTGCAAAGCAGCTGCTTGAGCAAGAGCTTGGAGTTTTTATAACTCCAAACTGCTGAGGCTCAGGCTGTGAGTATTTTACAAGGCAGTTCCACTGCTGCTACCCTTTCAGCGTTGAGTCATTTTCTAGGTGACCTTTTAATTCAGCCAAGAACTGAACATCACCTGTTAACTATGTGTTTCCTACTCACTCTGCTTGACTCAACGCTGTGGATGACAAAGTCTGAGTGGAGTCTTGCTGAATGAGACACAAGCAAAAGCTAAACCTTCCACTATTTTTTTTTCTTTTTTGTTCTGCTGTTGTGTAATTACTTCCAAAAACTGCCTGCTTCTATCATGCAGAGCTTCCAGTTTTATTATGCTTCTCTGAGAACAGGCTTTAATGTCAAACCCAAGGTCCAACATTTTCTGGTAGTTTCTCATTTTTCTGCATTTCTGTTCCGTGAAGTGATGTGTTTGTGTCTGCAGCACCAAAGAATTCCCATGCAATTTGTCATTGTGGGGGACTTACAGTAGGTCAAATTTATGATTAATCTGTTGCTATTTGTTTGCCATTTAGTGATGGGAATAAGAAGATTTAAGGAGTGCATGAGGGAGCAGAAATGGACAGCTTGTAACATTCAAATATCTACTAGGGAACAACAGGGCAAGTAAAAGAAACAAATATTTCAGCTTGTGGAGCCAGGGAACATGTCTACAGGAGAAGAAACTCACTCTATTAAATATCCCTAACCTCTGCTCTGTATGTACAACACTTGAGATGCCTATTTCTAGGGATATCAAAGACTTGCTCTTGCTTTCCTAGGGGAAAAACAGTTCCTAGGAGTTTTCCTAAGAATTGCTTTCCTTAGAGAAATCCCTCATTAGCTAACACTTTGGGGATGACAGGACAATGGCACAGAGAGACGAATACAGCTGTTAGGGGTGGCAGGAAGCCGCACTCCCGTGCCACATCACAGCAACTGTGTGTGCTGCACAGGGCATGTTCACACAGGGGAAGAAAAGAGAAAGAACAAGCTCAAAAGCTCTCCTGTCACCTCCACACGCCCGAGAGTATTTTCATGGTAGAAATAAAGTGGCCTTTGTCACATCCCCCCCCCCTTTTTTTTTTTCTTCTTCACTGTTTCTGCTCAGCATCTCTCTTTTTATGGCTGGGGATTTTTTGATAGAATTCATCTCTTTCTCAATGCCTGGACATGGCCCAGGACAGCAAAAGAAGCAGCACCACGGGGAGCAGGAGACTGCTCTATCCCTGATGGCTGTGCTCTGGGCTCACCTTGAAGGCAGGGGCAAATTCTTCTAAGGCATTTGCTTGAGGAATGTGCAAAATTCCTTTCAGTTTACAAATCCTACTGAAGCCTTTGTAATAGGTCCAAATCAGACAACATTTCTGACTGTCATGCTGAAGTCAGGCTCTCACCACCATTAGTACTATCTTCGTTTGAAGCTGAATGAAGAGACATTTCAGATATCTTTACCAACAGATTTTGAATAAATCAAAATGACAAACTCATCCTTCCCTCCCTAAGCTCTCAGGTAATCTCATCAATTTGATATTGTGAGAACAAAGCCTGTCTTGAAGTAGAAAGACTCTCAGAGCTAAAAACACCTTCAACCTTCAACTTACCTGCAAGGTAAAATTCTGACAACGTCGTTGGGTTTGTAGCCTTCGATGCAAACAGCACAGTTATCAAAGTCAGGCTCAGTTTCCTACGGGAAAGAGAACATTCATCATTCTCTTTTTCTGGTTTTGTCAGCTCATATCTTCATACAAGACCCTATGTGACAAAGTCAAACAGCTGCTAATGCACACTTCGAACCCATTAATGCATTTCAAGGCAAGCAAGTCAGATTTTCCAGCAGGTTTCCAGCTGGAAACTTGCCTTAGGAAGCATGCAGATCTAGTTAACATGTTTTAACTTTCAGGATTTTCTGCAGCTGCACAGAACCACCTTCCTCTCTCGCTCTACCCCATTCCATCTCTAAATTGCTTATCTGTATTCCACCCCCGCCCGCAGGACACAGAGTAGCTAAATAAGCAATTGCCTTTTCTGTTCTGCCTCATTGTCCCAGCGGGCTGAAGGAATCCTCAGCACGGAGTTTCATTTGGTAATGAGCAATTTGAAAAATTACCTTATCACCTTTCCTGATTGTTCTGACTTGTAGCTTGCTGATTGCTTTCTTTGCAGCATCTCCGAGCCGGCGCTGTAACACAAAATTTGCTCTTAAGCAAAAGCTATCTCCTCATGCAGAAATCACCACCTTTGCTCCCTAGGCTTCTTAATAAGCTCAAGTGACTGCACACAAACCAGGACACCGCTGTATAAACACAAACAGATGAGGTCAGTCGTACTGTTACTGACAACAGAGGCACAAGTAGGTGTTCTAGGCTGGCTGGTAACCCATGGTCACTGAGGCCAAGCTACTCTCATGGAGTTCCACTGGAGACTGCATTGAGCCCATCGTGATGCTGCACTACTATGCAGTCCCTGGTCCAGTGAGCAGTAATGTCCACAATTCAGGCATCCCATTTCTCCCCCCTCTTTTTTTTTTTTTTTTAATGACTCTTGTTAAAAATACATTATTAATTGAGGCCTGGGTTGGTAAGCAGGGTGAATGCTGGATTTAAGATTCAGAAGGTCTTTATTCTTACCCTGTTCCAGAACCAGTTCGTGATCTTCAGCAAGATGTAAGTGCTGAAGGTGACCTATTAATTTGTTAACCACAAACCCCATGAATACTCTTCTCTGCTGTTCTCTTTGCCTGCAATAGAGAGTTGCCTGCTTTATAGGAACAACACAAGGTATTAAAATGGCCTGAAAGCATCTGCAGCTTCTTACAGGTAAAGCACTCTACAGTCCTATCCATACATAACCGTTTGCTGTTCTTTGCCTTTCTTTCCCTCCAGTGGACCACGAATTGCTTACCACATGATGTTTCTGACTGTTCTCCCCTATTTCCAAAACACTGTTACTGCACTGGCAGGCTCACACCACTCAGGATTAAAGCATGCAATAAGAGCCTGACACAACCCACACTGTTCTCAGGCACTGGAGATGGAGCTGCCTGCCATCCTGCAGGAGGCTCAGACGACGATGAGACATTCATAGAATCACTGAACAAAGTGACCTCTGCACTCTCTGCTACTGAGCTTGTGTCAAGGACTTGGCTGCTCACTTGTGTAAACCCAACAAGGAGGCAATCTGGAGATGGACTGACAGGCTGGAAAAGTCTTGGAGAGGTCATGTACTCCCACCCCTGCTCAAGGCTGGGCTGACTTCAAAGTCAGTGCTGTGTCCAGTCAAGTTCTCAGTATCTCTGGGAAGGCAGATTTCACAACCTCCAAGGATAATTTGTTCCAGTGCTTAACCATTCTCTCTGCCTTTTTCTTTTTTTTTTTTTTTTTTTAAACATAGAAGCAGAATTTTCCCTGTTGTAGTTTGTGACCATTACCCTTGTCCTTTCTCTGTGCACCTTCAAGAAGAGTCTAACTGCCTCCTCTCCAACCATTCACTATGGAACTGCAGGCTGCAGGCAGATACCTTCCTCCTCTTCTGCTCTCCCCTCCAGCTTAGCGAGTGAAGCTCTCTCTGCCTCTCCTCAGATGCTATGTGCTCCTGTCCCCAGACCACACTAGTGGTGACCCCCCTTTAGGCTCTCTCCATTTTTTCCATATCTATCTCATACAGTTTCAGGCAGCAAAACCTACTCTGATGTCTTCTTGGCAGCTTTACCACAGTTCATGATACCGTGCATCCCAATTTGCCACCAACAGATGACTTGAGCTCCCCTCTTCATTTCCCCTCCCCATCTGTATTTCTAGCCATGTGCTCTGGGACAGGAGGGACAGACTAAAGAGCTTTGGTGACTCAGAAGACATTCAACTTCTCAGGCTGGGAACACTGCCTGTGCTGGAGTTCAGAGGGGCCTGTCAGTGGGAAGGGTTTCCAGCTGGAGAGGGTGAGAGCATGAAGCCAAAAATGAAAGGAAGCTGGAAGTAGTTTGTAAATTGAGACCTAATCACCATACAGAGACGATTACTAAATTACCACTTTGTTCTTCAGATTCAATTAAAATCACTGAATTAGAGAGTAAGCTTATTGGATTGGAAAGACATGGAAGACTGACAAAAATGCATGCAGCACTGAAAGCAGAGAGCAATTTCAGATCTGGCTATGAAGAGGTGAAAACGATCTTGCCTATCATAGGAGATTTCCATAGAAGCCTTCCAGCATTGCTAATTATTACATGTGAGGGAGTATCTTCTGGTTATACAACATCTTTGATGTGTTTTTCTCACTTAAACAAAGGGATCAGAAGAGAGTTGGAAACATTTCTTGCCAGCTATTTGTTTCTTTAATGTAAATCAAAGACTGACTGATAGCATACAGCAAGACAAGAGCTATTATGTTCTGCTTCAGGAATCACTTGTGATTCCTTTTTATCACCATTATTACTTAAACTAATGAAATGTCTCAGTTCTTTTTTGCACATTCTTCAAGAGGAAAGGACAAGATTAAAGGCTCATGTATATGTTTGATCTGCTTGTTTTCCTATTTGCTTTCTCTTATCTACCTTAAATTGACAAGCTTATGTCTTACATGCAAATGAGAACAATTTAGGTTTTGAAAAAACAGGAAAGTCATACTTTGAAAGGTTTCTTCTATTTGAATGAAGGACACACTATCACTAACCAGTGTGTTCCCCATAAAGATAAGAGGCACTACAACAGTTTAAAGCGAGGCTTGGAGATTTACAATCATAAAACTCATAATCTCATTAGCAAAGTTGCAACATTCAGTACTGGACTGGAAAGAGTTAAGCATACCAGATGCAGTGGTCTTGTGGGGATGGTGACACTGGTTAAAAAAGGACAGTAGCATGAAAAGCATCACATTACAAGAAGCAAATGACCCTAGATGCTGTGGAAGAGCAGTGCTTCTCTCTTAACGACCTTACTAAGCTACTACTTCCACAGCGAGACCTTCTTGTGCCTTGTGCAGAATGAAGTGGACCATCAGGACGAGGTATCCAACACATCTCCTGAACCACAAAGTTTGTGAAATTTATAAGGGGAAGCATCTTCCCCAGACTGCTTCCAAGCTCACTGTCTCTCTTCAACAGCCTAAAATTCTCATTCAAAGCCATGGGCAGCAGCCTTACTTCTCAGATAACTGCTTGACCCTTCACATGCTGCCAGTCACACTAAGGCAGATCCTTCACTGGAAATTAATGTGGGATGCACAGGACCTTCCTCAGCCACAGTGTGATCACTGCCTGCTCTGGCTTCCACTGTCCTGCCAAACTCAAGGAGCCCACCTGGTTTCAAATTGACCTTACAGAAAAGAAACCAATGGGAAGAAATGACTTGGAAGAATTATAGTCAGCAGGTCTGGCAATTACACATCATCTCCTCACCATCCTCCCATCTCATGTCTCAGAGAAGGCAAAAAGATCTCTGTTATGAGTGGTGAAATACAAAATCTGGCATACTGACAGGCTGGGCTTTGTTTGGCTTTCTGTTTCTTTCTCTAAAGCTTGTGTCCTGGCTGTTACCTGGCTGAGACAGCAAGTCCCCTTTCGCTGAGTTATCTCTGGGACTTGTCACGGAATTCCAAATTGCTTTCAATTAGCTCTGCAATCTGATGTCTCTTGCTACTGACAATTCCCACAGTATTTCCCAGAGAAACTCTCTCATTTTCAGGAGGGCCCCAGGAAGCAAATTGTCTGTGCTTTCCTTATACACATTTATCCTCTTCAGATCATCATTGTGCATCATCAGGGCAACTACCAACTCCTGGACATCTTGTTAGGTGGGGAAAAAAGAGGAGGCTTTGGATTTCCAGCTGTCTTTTTCCTATGGCTGCCTTCCAATACCTGAAGGGATCCTGCAGAAGGCTGGAAAGGGACTTTTCATAAGGGTGCCTGGCAATAGGATAAGTAGAATGGTTTGAAGCTGAGGGAGAGTAGGGTTAGACTGGATCTGAGGAGGAAGTTCTTTAGTATGATGGTGGTGAGACTGTGGAATAGGTGCCCAGGGAGGTTGTGGATTCCTCTTGCCTGGGGCTGTTCAAGCCAGGTTGGATGGGGCCTTGAGCAGCTGAGTCTAGTTGTGAGGCATCCCTGCCTATGGCAGGGAGGGGTTAGAGCTCATGTACTCTAAGGTCCCTTCCAACCTAAGCCTTTATGAGTCTATGAACAAAGTTATGAAAACCTCCTTACAGGTCAACTCTTTGTGCAGATGTTAAGTCTTGTTCTTATTTTGGAAAGAGAACACTGAAAGGGAAATCTGCTTGAATAGATTCCATTCTTGAATATAGTCTATTCTAGCATCATGTGACAGGATGAGAGGAGTTGTGCCAGATGAGGTTTAGATTGGATATTAGGAAAAATTTCTTTATGGAAAAGAATGGGTAGGCATTGGAACAGGTTAGTCAGGGAGGTGGTGGNTTGGAACAGGTTAGCCAGGGAGGTGGTGGAGTCACTGCCCCTGCAGGTGCTCAAAAGATTTGAGACATGGCACTCTGGAACATGGTTTAGTGGCCATGGTGGTGTTGGGTTGATGGCTGGATTTGATGGTTTTAGGGGTCTTTTCCAATCTTTGTGATTCTATGACACCTGTATCTTCAACACTACGCTGGTATCCAAGCACTTGAATCATGGAACCACAACCAAAGCTACACAGCTTATTCCTGGCAAATAAAGTTCCGTTTGCACCTGAGGTCATCAAGGGTGGTGAGACACTGGAACAGGTTGTCTGGGGAAGTTGTGGATGCCTCCTCCCTGGAAATGTTCATGGTCAGGTTGGATGAGGCCTTGTGCAATGTGGCCTAGTGGAAGGTGTCCCTGACTATGGCAGGGTGAGGTGGAACTGACTAATGTTGAAGGTCCCTTCCAACCCAAACCACTCTGTGACTTTAAGAACTGTGTGGAGGTGGCACTGTAGGACATGGTTGAATTGCCATGCTGGTGTTAAGTCAATGACTCGATGATCTTAGAGATGTCTTCCAACCAAACCAGTTCTATGGTTCTCAACACCTACTGACTCCAAACAGCAGCATATTACCTGAATGAAGTGCTTCTTTTGCTGGCCTCCATGTTTATGGGTGGCTATTTACACTGCTAATCTGCCTGTCTAATTACTTGATTGAGAGCATGCTTAGGGTACTCACACACAGAAATTAGGCACACATGTGCTTCTGCAGCCAAAACAGCTCAAAACCATGACAGTCAGACTGCTGCCAGTGATGTTCTAGTTCCAGCTGGGGTAGTCTCTTTCTTGCTATCCAAAAAATTCATACTGTATAGTTAAAAGGAAAATATATTCTCTGTGTCTGTAAATACAGAGCAGCTGCTCTCTATCTCAGAGGATGCATGAATTTAGATGGAGGAGGGTGAGGGATCCCAGTACACATCACAGAGCCTGCAGCAGCACTTTCCTCTACAAGATAGTTATTGGCACTCTCAGTTTCACCTTTACTGCAGAGCAAGCAAGGCAGCCCTCCCCCTGCCCCAACAGTCATCTATTAAGGGTCCAGAAACATCTCTGATTCGCAATGCATTTTGTCTCTGCAGTAAAATGGTTCTCTCCTCAGATTTCATACATTGATAACATTTTCTGCTGTACCATTAGAATGAAATGTAGAAGCCTCAGCTTCACAATTCTGCTGATGCCAAGATAGTGGTGTCCAGACAAGAAAAGATTAAATTTATTATCATTGCTATTATTATTCATTGCTGAACTACCACAGAGATCGACGGGGTTCGATGAATGCAGAGGACCTTAGGACCAAGGGCTCATTCCTGCTGCTGCTGACTTCTCTCCAGCTCTATAGGTTTTGGATTTCTTTCAGGAGATTTGGATAAGTTGCCAAAACCAAAAGCAATGGTTTCATAATATTGGTGGCTATCACTACAGCATTTATTTGTTCAGTCATCATTGTCAAACAAACAGCAACATGTTTGCCATTCCAACCCACAACCCATCTAAAGCGATGAAAACCACTTTCTGTCCTTTTATCCCTCCTTCATTTATCATGAGCACTTGTTTCACACACAGATGTTCACATTCCTCACACTATTTTTAGTCACCAGGGACATACATTTCTATGTCTTAAGGTTATGTTTTCATCAATAAATATGATCAGTTTTCTGTCTATTTCTTGTGTGTTTTCATGGAGGAAAAAAATCACTTGGTATATGTATAAAATGTTCAATAATTTATTTTTTATTATCATAGAATAAACCAGGTTGGAAGAGACCTCCAAGCTCATGCAGTCCAGCCTATCCAATCAACCAGACCACGACACTAAGGGCCCCATCCAGGCTTTTCTTGAACACCTCCAGGGACAGCAACTCCACTACCTCCCTGGGCAGCCCATTCCAATGCCAATCACTCTCTTCATCAAGAACTTCCTCCTAACATCCAGACTAGACCTCCCCTGGCACAACTTGAGACTCTGTCCCCTCATTCTGTTGCTGGGTGCCTGGCAGAAGAGCCCAACCCCACCTGCCTACAATCTCCTTTCAGGTAGTTGTAGACAGTAATGAGGTCTGCCCTGAGCCTCCTTTTCTGCAGGCTGCACACCCCCAGCTCCCTCACTCTCTCCTCACAGGGCTGTGCTCCAGGCCCCTCCCCAGCCTTGCTGCCCTTCTCTGGACACCTTCCAGTACCTCAACATCTCTCTTGAATTGAGGGGCCCAGACTGGACAGAGGACTCAAGGTGTGGCCGGACCAGTGCTGACAGGGGCAGAATAACCTCCCTTGCCCTGCTGGCCACACTGCTCCTGATCCAGGCCAGGATGCCATTGGCTCTCCTGCCCACCTGTGCACACTGCTGCCTCATGTTCAGCTACTCTCTACCATCATCCCCAGCTCCCCCTCTGCCCGGCTGCTCTCCAGCCACTCTGTCCCCAGCCTGTAGCACTGCTTGGGGTTATTGTGGCCAAAGTGTAGAACCCTGCAGTTACCCTTGCTAAATCTCATCCCATTGCCCCCTGCCCACCCTTCCAGCCTGTCTAGGTGCCTCTGCAGGGATCCTATCTATATTGACTGAACTCTAACTTTTCCCAAACACAGCTATTTTTATATTCCTATTTTTCAGTGTGTTTTGGGGGTTTTGGGATGGGTTATTTTTGAGAGGGTTGGTTTGTCTTTTTAACCATACATTCATAATTCCCTCAACTTCTACTTGCAAGCTGAATACCGTGGTGATTTTTGGTCTTGGAAACACAAAGAGCCACTCCAGCACTGCTCACCTGGTTCCTGTCCCTGGCATTAGCGTAGCGGAATCTCTGGATGTAGTAGAAGACCAACCAAGCCAGGGAGATGATCATCAGCACGATGAAGGAGATGGAGACAAACACCACCGAGGTCCTGCTGACGTACTTCTGCAGGTTGCGTGTCCCGATGGTGATGTACATCATCACAGTGATGTTCCTCTCCAGGAGGCTCACTATCTCTTTGCCTTTGGGTTCAGGAATCATTATTGCTACAACATCTTCCAGGCCTGTCAGACAAGAGAGAGCAAAAAGAAATCTTAGCTGAAACAAGTGATCCCCATGAGAGAATGTGCCGAGGTTGAAAAAAAAACAAACCAACTCCCAGACCCAAGGCAAAGCAGTGCCACAAAAGCTACCCTTTGTCCTGCTGGTTTTCAGCAGGGGGTAAGCCAGGTGCAGCTGGTGAAGGCTTCCACTGGAAGGAGTTACACAGTGTGTCTCTATAAACTAACTGGGGTGAGATATGTAAAGACATGATTCATAGGTTGACATAAACACAGATTTCCTGCACTGCTGAGGCTTATCTAGACGACAGTGCTGTAAGCACAAAGGGAGTCAAGCTGCAGCCAGCAGCCCTCTGCCCAGCACTCCAGATACATTTATCACAGTCCCCTTCACAGGGTCACAAGGCTGCCTGAGAAGCCTCTCCAAATCCCACCTTTCAGACCGGAAATGCTTTCAATCACAGATCTCTGCGTGGTTTCACCACCTGAACATGCCAAGGGATCTCTGCCCTTGTCCAGAGCTGGCAACAGGAGAAGCCTGTGGGGACAAGAGCAGCTTGACACCTTCGCAGCTCAATCGCTGTCCCATGTACTGAGGGCTCCCTACAGCCTGAGCCCACGCAGAGGGTCTGAAGCCCCTGTGGGAAGCTGAGCTTGCCAACTAATGCAAGTGTACAGTCCAGAGCACTGCTTTATTCCCCCAAACTCTGCTGCAGCTCAGCTCAGTTTGCAGAATGGTCTCACAAGGACAGCACAGCTGCGATGGCAAAGGGGTGTCCAATAATGGGATGGGGCAAGGACTTCCTACAGTCCTATCAAGGCATCACCTTATGAAACAAACCTTCCATCAATCCCTTAGTCCTCAACTCTGCCCCAGCTTTTGTTTCATTTTAATTGCATTGCACACTGCTGAAATTGTTTTCCTTTCATAATTTCCTACCTCCTGTGTACATGACAAATACTGTCTGGAATTCTTGTGTTTTTTAGCTTTATGAATCTGAACTATCACTGATTTATGGTTCAATATTGGCAATATCCTGTTCCTCACCTTCACAAAACAAGCAGCTAGACAATTTTTCTACCTAAGCTATCTTTTGCAACAGACACATCCTGAATTGTACTTAGCAGCCAAGGACAAAGAGGGTGCATTTTAATGTGGAAATGTGATAGAAACAGCAGCATATGAAACGATCACAGACTGGCATTTAGAAAGAAAGGTACAAGCTGGGAGTGCCTGAAGTCAGGAAGAAAATGCTTGGGTGGGGTTTCAGAATTAGGCTACAGTGTGTGTTTCTGGCTTCAGCTCATGGTGGAAACTACTGGTTTTGAACAGGAGTGCAGCCACAGCACTCCCTTATCCACCCTGTCCTCCAGATATTTTACTGACACATCAGGAGGATGAGGCCAGACCTCTCAGTGGTGTCCAGTGGCAGGACAAAGGGCAGTGGACGCAAATTGGAGCACGGGAGGTTCTGTGTAAATACAAGGAAAAAAATTCTTCATTTTGAGGGTGGCAGAGCACTGGAACAGGCTGCCTGCCCAGACAGGTGGAGTCTCCTGCTCTGGAGACATTGAAAACCCACCTGGATGTGTTTCTTGTGCACTTAACTCCATGAGAGTTGGACCAGATGAGCTTCAGAGGTCCCTTCCAACACTCACCATTCTGTGAGTCTGTGACACCTCAAGCCTAGAGCCTTTCAAAATACTTTATAAACCACAATATGCTACGTAAATTGTCATGGATGTACGCTAAATAAAAATGCTTTTAGAAATGCAAAGTAGAAGACGTAGTTTTTGCAAAAGGGAAGCAGCTGCTTCCCAGCAGCTGTTTTCAGACTCTTAATATGTTTAAATTCCAGGCTATCTGGTTATTTTCTTCGAAAACATTACCATTTGTAATGAAGCATTCTTGGAAAAAAAATAACCAAATCAGTAACAAATAATAATCAGGAATTGAGTTTAGGGTAATTTCTCCAAGGCACTATAGAGAAAGATAACTGATCAATCCAGTTCGTTAAGATAAGTTTATTTCAAATATGCTCAATATAAGGAAGAAAAAAAAAATATCCAATAAAACTATTTCTCTTTCCTCTCTTGCACAACAAAATGTTTGTATGATCTGAGTTTCAGCATTTAAAGACGCACGAGAATCTCTGACGTACACAACAACTCCAGACACTAAAGAAAGGAAATCATAGAGTGAGACATCAATGTTAGAGATAGAATCAGTCAAGATCACAAGGATCATCCAGTTCCAACCCCCCTGCCATGGGCAGGGACACCTCACACTAGATCAGGTTGCCCAAAGCCTCATCCAGCCTGGCCTTCAACACCTCCAGGGATGAGGCTTCCACCACCTGCCTGGGTAACCTGTTCCAGGGTCTCACCGCCCTCATGGTGAAGAGCTTCTCCTTAACATCCAGTCTGAATCTACCCATTTCTAGCTTTGTTCCATTCCCCCTAGTCCCATCACTACCTGAGATCCTAAAAACATTTCTACACCCAAGCAGGCTTCAAAACTAAGAAGGTTTCTGGTAATGGGCACCGATGCTTCTCTGGTGAGTGAAATGCTAACGATGCCTCCCATTAAAAACACCCACAATGGTGACTGCATTTTGTGGCACTCTTGTTACCTAACACATTTCTTTTCTTTTTCTGGCCACGATTAATGCAGACTTTGACATGAATTTTTAAGCAGTTGTCAGGATGAATCAGAGATTCATAAATCAAAAGGTATCCAAGCTGCAGTGAATGGATGTTTTTGGGTTTTTTTTTCCCTCTCCTTCTTTTTTTGGCTTAGGAAACATTTGACATATCAGTGTTCTCTCCTTATGAGGCAATAGCAAAACAAGTAAGGCAGAGCTTACAGGCACGTGGGATGATTTAAGTCACTGTAATTTGATGAAGTGCATTCATCTCATCAGATATTTCTGGGTGGAGAAAATGCACTGCTGGTCTTCAGGCAGCTCTTCTGCCGCTGTGCTGTGCGCCCCATGGCATTACACAGGAGTCAGGCACTGGATCAGGCTGCCCAGGGAAGTAAGGAGTGGAGTGACCACCTCTGGAAGTGTTCAAAAAACATGTTATGATATGGCACCTCAGGACACGGGTTAGTGGGTGTGGTGGGCTACCAGGTGGACTGGATGATCTTAGAGGTCTTTTCCAGTCTCGATGAGTCTATGATTCTACACACTGAGTTTTCTCTTTGCAGAGCTGCTGCTTTAATGCTGGGGGCTCAGGTATGTTTCTGACACATCTTAGAAGGGATAATTTAATTCTTCATGCCTGGCAACTGCCATAAGTCAGTCAGGGAAAGAATTCATTCAATCATTTGAGCAGAATGCCAATTTAGGAGGTTTATAGAGTTCTCCGAGATATCCTATCAAGATGCAAATACGGATTTTGATATACAGCATGAGAGAAATCAAGTAGTAAAGTATTTCCTTTTACAGATTTCGTAACTGAAAACACCATTCCAGAGTTCAGAAACTGCCCTGATAAAACAGTGTTTGGTACTGCTCAGAACCCAGGAATAGAAACCTCACAGCAGGGTGCAAGAACCTAAGCAACTCTTCCTTTAGTTCTCGCAGAAATAATGCTTTAGGAATTCATTTCAGTAACTAGCAGCCATTGAGGAAAAAAAAGTAAAATGAATACAGATCTAAACAATTAGTACTGAGCAGAATGAAAAGGAATCTGTGGTGATTGTGCTGTAGCTGTGATTGCTTAAACTACAACCAAGAATGGTCTGCTGGGCTCTTAAAAGATTCTACCTTTTGCTGCAGACCTCATTATCTTTGAAAATACTTTATAATTGTGTTTGGCTCCTTTACAAGAAGATGACATGGAAGATAGCATGTAGGTTAATCAGATGGCAGTTCAATTGAATTTTAATGCCAGGGAAATTTTGTTCCAGTATTTTCACACTTACAACAAAGCTTCCAAGTCTTGGAGGCCATTCAATGAGAGTTCAGTCACAGTTCTTCTTTTCTGTATGGTGCAATTATAACTTGATCAGAGTATCAGCTGTTACCTGGGTTTCTCCTTTAAAAATAACCACAGGCTTAAATTCCATTCTTGTCAAGTCAAAAGCTACTTTTGGAAAGCAAAGCAATATTTTAGGAAAGCTAAAGCTAATTTCTGAGCATTTCAGAGGAGAAGCAGCATAATATTGTCTGAAAAAGAAACTAGACTCTTCTATTGGCCAACTGGTAAGCATCACTGGTAAGAAAGCAACCTGGGTAAGAGGACTGTTCCCTGCAAGAACTCTCCTTTATGGGGCATTTGCTGCACTGGTCTCAAATGGAAGTATCAGTATCAGTAATTGAGCCTATAGAAGAAATTGGCACACAGAGGAGCAATATATAGCAAGTAACAGTAATGCACAGTCAATGCATCATATATCATAGGTGGAATGACTACAAACTCATCTATAATCTCTTGCCTAAACTGATTCAGTGCCAGAGGACTAGAAAGGACACCAATTTCTAATGGGGTTTCATAAGAGGTATGGGCAACTACAGATCAGTTTGTCCAAGGACTAGAAAGGACACCAATTTCTAATGGGGTTTCATAAGAGGTATGGGCAACTACAGATCAGTTTGTCCAAGGACTAGAAAGGACACCAATTTCTAATGAGGTTTCAGAAGAGATATGGGCAACTACAGATCATCTTGTCCAAAGTTAGCTTGCAAGGTTCCTTACCAAAACCTCTTAAAAAACTCAAAAGCCACTGGCTAAAATAAGATGGGGTTCACAGGAGAAAAGAAGATGTTACAAGACAGGGTCTTGGTGTCCGAAGCCAGCCACCAAATACAAACACCACACAGGGACCACAAAGTGCTGGAGGCTAGGAGAGCATTCCTGGGGAGGTAGCACCAAACGTTCACCCTGTGCTCATGCTCCAAGCTGCTGTTTGCCATTATAAGAAACACAATGCTGGGACAGATGGGTCTTTGGTCTCAAACCAGAGGTTTGCTTTTACCTTAACTGGGAACTCAAAGTTCTGCCTCCTCTGGAGAGAAGAAAGATTAAGCTAAGTCATGACAGTGAAGCAACAGGGCCAAGGTCAGAGGTCTGATTATGCCTAAAAGTTCTTTTCTGAGCTGGAGTAGAGAAATCATATCTGTTCCTGCAACTGGTGATTAAAAAGAAAGGACTAGGGCTGAGACAGTTGGGGCCTCTTGCTTCTCAAAACCCTGCTTAGAGCTTGACCCAAGACACAGGATCATGTTTCTGCGGTGGAGCCAAGGGAATAGGTTGGTGGCTCAGAGCTGTGCACCGCACATGCGATGGGACCATTGAGTGTTCAGCTGCCACCACAGGCACAAAGCAGAAGAAAGCAGCAGGAAGGTAGAAGATGCACTGCTGGCCTGGGCAGCTGGACTGCATCACCCCCTACACTGAACATCACACCTAGGTCCTGCACATGGGCCCATCCTCCTCCTCCCTCAGTGCCTGTCTTGGAAAGGTAGCACTCTGGGCAAAGGATCAGTGAGGGTTTGAGCAGGATTTCACCCCATGCTGAGGGAAAGCAGGATTCAGAAATCTTTGCCTACACACCTGCAGGGGCAGCAGGCACTGCCAGCCCCATGGTAACCCCCAGGCAGCAGCCCCACTCTGCCCTCACACCCTGCCAGGTGGAAGAGAGCTATCAGCCAGGAAAGAAAAGCAGGAGTGTCACCTTGCCCTGCTGCTGCTGCTAAAACTGAGGCACACCAGGCAGGCAGAGCTAACTCCTTTCTAGGGTATCCAGCCTGAGAAGGCAGAAAAATGCAGGGGGAGGCCAGAAGCAAAGCCAGCCTGGCAGCACATCTCCCCGTTTTGGGGGTTGTCAAGCTACTGAAGTTATCAGGAGTTTTCACCATACCATGGTTTTTCCCCTTTCTACTCTAGAGCCCTTGCTTTGCAATGACGTTGATGCTTTCATCCCCCTCCTCCCCCGCCTACATTTCCAGTTTGTTTTCCTCCTCTGTTTAAAAGCTGAGAGATATTTCCTTCAGCTTATCCTCTCCCTCATTTCCCGCTTTGCCTTGGCACTGTTAGCACTCGCCTTGGTCCTTTGCCCATCTTCCAAAACACTTAACTGTAAATCAGGTTTCCTTAAAAGGCAAATGCAGCAACCAGAGAGAGAGAGAGAGAGAGAGAGAGGAGCGACACCTTATCCCCCACAGCACTTTTCCCATTTGTAAAAGGAGGGAATAGTTTGCATAAAACGAGTTTCCATATTTTTTTTTTTTTTCTTGGACAACCTCAAGTGTCATGAACCAATTTCCAGGACAAAAGCAAAATGATCCAGCAGGATAATTAAGGGCCCAGGAAAGTAACTGATGTTAATGACTGGTTACAGCAGTTAGGTAAGGGAGGCAAAAGTTTACTGTTTGGTCCCCGAAGTGAACAGCAATAACCTCCAGCAGAGCTGTTCTCGGTTCATTTCTTTTGATGCTAAAACCAGGAGAGGTAAGATGCTCCTGGCTGTGATCTTTCCTGGGAAGAAAAAAAAACAACAGGCTCAGCCACTGTTTACTACTGTTTAGGGACAAAGAAATTTCTGCTCATGTTTTTGTAATAATGCTGATCTTGCCAAGGCTCAGAATATATTGACTTCCTCTGATTTTATGCAGAAACTGCAGCAAAGGAAAAACAAATGAGAGAGCTACAAACCTCCCAAAATCCAGTTCAGCCTGATTGCTGTGTCCTTCCTGGGCTTGCTGCCTGCAGTGTCAGCTCATCACTCTGCTGAACTACCCCATGCTAATGAACCAACATGGTGCTGCTTATTCACACTTGACTGCAGAAAATGGGCTGCCACCCAGGGGTTTCCTCAGACCCCAACCCAAGGCACAAATTTCTGAGGCAGGACAGCACCTCCTGTTAACTGATAACCTCTTGAGAAACCTCCCTGGGTTTCTAAGCAATATACACTGGTAATAGCATATGCCAGCTTGGTTTAGGTTCTCTTTTCTACAGTTTGCACTGCAAGACTTGAGGATTTTTCTCATGTACAAGGTGGCCAGGCAGGCTCCTTCATGCTGACCTTCCAGCCAGGATATGCTCCAACTCATAGCAAAATACACTACAGGGATAACATATTAGTAAAATACAGGCTTACAGGATGTTAGGAGTTGGAAGGGACTCAAAGAGATCGAGTCCAACCCCTCTGCCAGAGCAGGACCGGACAATCCAGCTCAGGTCACACAGGAACACATCCAGACAGGCCTGGAAAGTCTCCGGAGAAGGAGACTCCACAACCTCGCTGGGCAGCCTGTGCCACTGCTCTGGGACCCTTAGAGTAAAGAAGTTGCCCCTTGTGTTGAGCTGGAACCTCCTGTGCTGCAGCTTCCATCCATTGCTCCTTGTTCTATCCCAGGGAGCAAATAAGAAGAGCCTGTGTCACTCCCCACTCTGACCCCCAACCCTCAGATATTTATAAACATTGATTGGATTCCCTCTTCTCTTCTCCATGCTAAACAGCCCCAGGTCCCTCAGCCTCTCCTCACCAGGCAGTGCTCCACTCCCCTAATCATCCTTGTAGCCCTCCACCGGACCCTCTCCAGTAGTTTCCTGTCCCTCTTAAACTGGGGAGCTCAAAACTGAAGGCAGTACTCAAGATGAGGTCTCACTAGGGCAGAGTAGAGGAGAACCTCTCTCAATCTGCTGGACACACTCTTCTTAATGCACCCCAGGAGCCCACTGGCCCTCTTGGCCACAAGGGCACATTGCTGCCCCACGGACAGCTTGTTATCCACCAGCCCTCCCAGGTCCCTCTCCATGGGGTTGCTCTCCTGAGTTGCAGCAAAACACATCCACTGTCTAAAGCAGCAGCTGCTTTGCTGCCTTCAGCAGAATTGTGCCAAAAGAAAGTATTTTGTCTTAAATTGCACCTTATATAGTCAGGGTAGAGTTACACAAGCTAGTTGCTGTGCCTGGCACTCTTAGAACAGGTATAGATATATTTTCATTTATGAAAGGGGAAACTAGACCAAGTGCATTGAACGACTCAATAAAAAGATTCTTGAAAGAGAAGTACAGAGCATCTAAATCCCAGCCTCATCCCCAACAGGAAAGCATCTCCAGTCCCTGTGACTAGAACTACATCAGTTCCCAGCACAAAGTCTGAGCAGCTTCAAAGGTTGTGGGCTGCTGAGGGTCCCCCAGGGCACTGCCAAGCCCCTGTCGTGTGTTGCTCTGACCTTTGCCTTCTCTTGCACCCTCTCCATCTTCTCCAGCACCTCTTAGGTGCAGCAGATCACCCCACAAGTTAGCAGAGCTCCCACTGAATGTCTTGTACCTTGGTGGCAATATCTTGAGGGTGCCTTGGCTGCCCTGCAACCACCCCTTCCCTGATGTAGCATTGCCCACCAGTATTGTGCACCAGGGGCTGCAGGATGGAGGAAAGGGGACATGGTGAACCTGTCTGCTGGTTAGAAAAGCAGGCATGCACACATCCTCCTCCTCCACCACCAAACCTGTTGGTCAGAGCAGCCTTACAGGACACACCAGTGTTTCTCCAGAGGAGACAAAACCTCACAGAAAGTTCCCTTGCTTACAAATGCAGCACAGAAAATCCCCAGACAAAGAGATTAAGACAACTCTGGTTGAGGACATGTACTGCAACTCTGGTGGTGGCTCTGTGGTTTGTGGTTTAAACAGCACAGATGACTGAAAGGGTAAAGAGCTTGAAAACTGCAGAGCACATCTGGTGTGGTTTTAAGCAACATTGCTGGGCAGATTCCAGTTCAAGTGACCCTGAATTAGCCGGGCAGGAAACAGGTTTGGAGCAGCAATATGGGAATTTTAGAAAATTACTTCAGGGGATTCCTCTTTCCTCGCTCAGATGAAACTTGCCCAGAGGTGCAAAATCAACAACTGCTTTTACCATTCTGTGCAGGGGGATGGGATTAAAAAAATGCTAACAACAATGAACCAAAATGGAGCAAATGAGAGAAAACTGAAAGTAAATAGTAAAAAGACCCAAAAGGACAAATAAGCCAAACTGCAGACAAAGGGTCAGGGACACATCATCAGAATAAAACAAGTCAGGATCTGAAGAGGGCCTAAAGGAAGGCTGCGGAGGGACTATTTACAAGGACTTGAAATGACAGGACAAGGGCCAGTGGATTTAAACTGGCAGAGGAGAGATTGAAACTGGATGTTAGGAGGAAGTTCTTTGCAGTGAGAGTAGTTAGACACTGGCACAGGTTGCCCAGGGAGGTTGTGGATGTTCCCTCTCTGGAGGTGTTCAAGGCCAGGTTGGAGGAGGCCTTGAGTGACCTGTGCTAGTGGGAGGTGTCCCTGCCTATGGGAGGAGATTGGAATTAGATGATCCTTCAGGTCCCTTCCAACCTTACCATTCTATGACAAGCCAAATGTGAGCAGAGCATTGCCAACACATTGCCAAACCCTCCAAAACTGCTGAACATCCTTCAGTGCCATTAGTTTATGGGAGTTTTGCAGACCTCTACAATTTGTGCCCTTACTCATCTCTTTTCCAAGCTGCATGACCCCCATCTTGCTCAGCTGCTCCTCATCCAGAAGCCATTCCATACCTTTGAACATACTTTTCCATGTAGGGGATGGATGGGTATGATTAACAGCAGCTCATTGGCCAGGACTCTCTCTAGCAGCTGCCATCCTAAAGACTTTCCCAGAAAGAAAAAAGGTTTCAGTCATTACACTCAGTGTAAATTATAGCCACAAGCCTGAATCTTCATCTTTGTCATCTCATGTTAGTGTCACAGGGACAACTAATGCCACGAGTCTCTACAGAAGTGGCAGCTTAGCTTTCGTCTAGAGTAAGCCCTCATTTGTTTTTAATCAGTGATAGCAAAATCATTCTGAAAACTACCAAGAAATATCAGAATGTCCTCATTTCTCAGTTCAAGTAACCTTTTTTTTTGTGCCTTCCCAACTCTGGAACACACACACACACACACACACACTCTCCTACAGGTCCAGCAGCAGCCTCAGATCTTGCCTGCAAAGCACTCCTGTCTGCCAGCAAGGTGGGTGCACATCTCCCAGGTCCAGGGGGAAGAGGGGAGAAGTCACTGTCTGCATGCTGGGGCAGGAGGGGCAGAGGAAGCAAAGGAGGTAAAACATACAGTGCACTGTCAGCTGCTCCCCTCAAACTGTCACCCAACCCAGGTTTCTTCACTGCCCCAGTCCAGGCAAGGCCAGACACCAACTGAGGGGGGAACATCTGTAGCCTCCTCTATGAGCGACTAAAAATCCAAAGGGCAGTGACTTCCTGAATTAAATAAGAAAAAAAAAAAAAAATCCAGCAACCACCTCAAAATAGAGAGGAACACATCTTGCTTCATTTTGCCTCAGACATAAACAGGAATAATAAAGCCTCTCTTGTTTTTGCTGGAGAGATCCTGTTTGCTCAAGAAGGGAAAGCTTCCACACTGAGGATGAGGCCGAGCCGCTGAATCTTCAAGTAGTGTGGTTATAAACCACTTAAAGCTAGGGGCCTATTCCACATATTGAAATAAAAAAGGTAAAAGTAGTACAAATCACACAAAAACCAGAGCAAAACAATATTATTCAGATAGTAAATTACAACTCCTGCCTCAAGAAATGAACTTTTATTTCATTAGTCTCTAACGCAGGTTGTTTTGCAGTTGTCCAGCTGTCCCCTTACAATCCCTGAGGGCAAACCACACTTAAAATGCCCAATGGAAAAAAAATGAAATAAATCAAGCAGAATAAAAATGTTAGGGTTTTCCTACATTACTAACAGACAGAAGCTTACCCAAAATTGGATTTTAAACCAATATAGTTAAATTACCCACACCAATGTAAACCAGGTTAAAAAAATTGTTTAAAACATCAATTTTGGAGAACGTGAGAAGATGTAGAGCAACATAAAATTCCTGGGGTCTCTTTGAACATCATGGGAGGTAAAGGTTTGGTGGGCAACAAAATCTTTTTCAACTATGGTGTCAAGGTTTTCTAAAGAGAAAATTCAGTAACAGTTCAATTTCTATGGTACGAAAAGAGAAATCATTAAGAACATTTCAGACAAAATTGAGAACCAGACATTTAAATCCACTCCTGGAGGACTGCAGAGTGCTTCCTAAAGCAGACTGCTAGATTTTTTTCTGTTTGTTTGTTTTTCTCCCAAGTGAGCTATCTTGGTGTTAGCTAATATCCTTCTGACTGGCTGAACTGTCAGCTCCACAGTCCGGGGTAGGGATGATTTAACCTTGTCTGCTACTGTTCAGTCTAGGTAAATAACCAACCTGAGCCCTGAATCACACAGCAGAAGAATGTGTGGAAGCAGCAAGAATTCTCTCTCTATTCCCACAGCCACTGAGCTCTCTTTAGGTCAGCCTTCAGCAGTACCAGCAGGTTGAGTTAACCTGGCTAGTACCAGGGATTGTTCTGCATTTGATGCTGCCTAGAAATGATGCTTCTGATCTCACTGCTAGGATGGATGTTATCCCATGCAGCTACAACACCATTCCCTTCTCTCTCCAGTGGCTGTAATAGAGTGGGGTAAATTTTATCAGCTTAAAGTAGGGCAAGGTGTCCACGTCACAGAGCCAATCCATAGCAGAGCTGGGGATGCAGCTCTGGTTTCCCAGGCTCTAGTTTGCAAGTCCCACTTTGTGGACCCACCAAAGCAAAGGAGGGAGTAATCCAACTCACTAACGACTGGAGGCAGAGGGAGTATCTTGACACATTGAAGGCAAGTTGTAGTAAGGTGGGGGTCAGACTCTGCTCCCAGGCAACTCGTGACAAGATGAAAGGGCATGGCCTGAAGCTGCACCAGGGGAGGGGTAGGTTGGATGTTAGCAAGCACTTCCTTATGGAACAGGTAATTAGACACTGGAATGGACCGCCCAGGGAGGTGGTGGAGTAGGCATCCCTGGAGGTGTTTAAGGCAAGACTGGATGTGGCACTTAGTGCCACGATCTGGTCGGTGCGGTGGTGTTAGTTCATAGGCTGGACTTGATCTCAGAGGTCTATTCCAGCCCCAATAATTCTGTGAGTAGTTCTTACATCTACTTTGTGCAACCCTCCAACAGAGTGCTCCTGAGGAACACCCATCCCAGTTGTACATACCACAATATATCCTGGCTCTTGCATGAAATAGCCTAACAAAGCAGAGGAGGGTTGCCAGGGATCCCTTGCCCCCTTCCCCTCCCAAGTCAGCACACGTTTCCAAATACATGGCTACAAGCAAGGTGGTGTTTCTAGGAGCTAGGAAACCAGACTGAGCAAACAAATAAGATGGGGGGGGGAAAGAAAAAAGTGAAACCTAGAAAGTGGTTCTTCAGGCAGGACAGGCAAGCAAACAAAAAAGTGCCACATCAGGATGGAGTTCAAAGGCAGCCTTGTGGCAAAATAAAAAGGATGGTGTTGAGATTTATAAACAGGAAACGGTGAGCAGAAGCAAAGAGCAACTGAGAGGAACAGCAGAATAATGCAATGTTTGTGGCTGCAGAGAAAGTGCTTCAAGGAGACCTGAAGAACAGCAAGAGAATTTGGTTTATTGAAAGCAGGACCAGAAGGTGACTTGATTATATGTATGCACATCTCTCTCTCCCTCCTGCTCTCTCTCTGTACACATGCTCTGAATGAGAAAAAAGTAATGGTTAGTAAGAGTGGCTTTGCCGACCTGGAAGAAGGAATAGCTAGAGAGTTTTAAGGTCTCTTCAAATCAGAAATCAACCATGAAGAAATCACAAAATTTTGGACTGTGAGTGTGATTAAAGAGAGGGAAAAAGTAGTTTTGTTTTTTGAGTGTGCATGAACTTGAGCTGAACAAGCTAGGCCAGCAGTGCAGGAGAAACTGACTGAAACTGGACTATCTGCAGTAGCCGGACTGGATGAGACAAACATAAAAATCACTCTGTGGCTTCCTCAGTGGGCACCCAGCCTCTCACAAACTTCAAAACTTAGTGATGTTGAACTTTCTTGGTCTAATTTCAAACACACTCAGCAATTAGGAGAATAAAATTGGACAAAATATAAACTTGGAGTTTCTCTTCACACAGACAGAAGTCCCAGCAAGGCTGTGTACATGCGTGTGTTTATTCGGTACAGTCACCAACACCTGCCATGGCAACTCCAATTCAATTTGGGCTGAATTGGGATAATTTAATAGTAAATTCAAGATTGCCAGATGCTGCTTTCCACTTGTGACAGTTTCACTAAAGAGTTCCTTAATACTTAGCACTGAGCTGCTGATCCTTGGCTGCAGCAGCGAAACTGGAGAGGCACCGCAAGCTGCATGTCGCGCACCACACCATCCTTCATAAGGTGATGTCCCAGCTCCAGCACTGAGCACAATTCTTAATCTGACTCAAGAAACAGAACAAACAAACTGGAAAGAGGAAAAAAACCCTCCAGAAATGGAACACAGGAGTAGTGTTTTTTCAGGCTTCAACTAGACGAATGAACCGTGTGAACCTAGAAATAGTTGGCAGTGTTAAGCAAACCTCAAGCTCTGCAAGATACACCCAGCCCTTAGCTAAAACTACACAGCAAGCCTGTAAAGGTTTTTGAATATGCAGGCCTTCTCACAGCAGGGAAAAAAATAAAAGGGGGGTGGGGGGGAGGAAGGGAAACCAACCTTCAACAGCATATTAAAGTCTAAATGTCTTGGGGGAAAACATTTATACTTCTATGGAGCCTGTGGTTTCTCTCTCCAGATTTTGCATGGAGAAAGTCCCTGGAAAGCTTTCCAATGCAATACAGGGAAACAGTTATGCTCTGGGACCTTAGGATTATGAAATTGATGTGGAGCTTGGATGTACAGTTTATTAAAAAAAAAATAAAAATCTTTATCGTGCACACCTTGGTAACACAGAACTAAAATCACCTCAAAAAGCACGTTCACAACAACTCTTACAAACCTTGTTTTCCCACCTCACCACCAGGGAGGGAAGGTGTGCGATTCCAGGCGTCAGTCACACACCTCTGTGAGACCTCTCTCTCTCTGGGAGCTGCTGTGTCTTCTGGCTTTCTGCTGTGTAACCCAACTAATCATTCTGCTTACAATTCCCCTGGCTGATCCTCCAAACTCATCTTGCATGTAAGGCAGACCATGCAGTAAGGTAAAGGGGTGGGGAGAAGGTGGAAGGGTAGTTGGGAGCCCCTCCTGGGGACTCTGATTTCTGGGAAGGGTATTGTGTTTCTGTACTACTTTTAACTTATTTCTGTAAACATTCCTGTATATTGTGTATATATCTGCTTGTACATTGTGCAAAGCTGTAAATGTAGCTTCAGTCCTTAACTTCCAGCCAGCTGAGTCTAGTCGGGGTGATTTTCATAGAGTGAGAGGGGCAGGGAACTCCTAAACCATCACACACTGGAAAAGCTGCATATTTTAATTTTTACACAGCTTTTCTGAAAACAGGTTTAAATAGATTGGCTCAGAGGCTTTATTTTCCTAGCACAGGATATGAGCAATTCCTACTGATTATATAGGGAAGTTACAGACATCCTGGAGAAAGGGAACAAGGCCCCAAATGTCCTGGCAGGTGTAAGAGCAAAACATTTTAGTAAATGGTATGGTACATCCCCAGCGTTTTATGGGTTGTCATTGTCAGCACAACAGAACTGCAGACTTCACAAAAAGCCACTTTAAAACAGCATCTAGATGAATCACTGCCAGATATATATGCCCTGGCTAAAGCAACTTCACAATCTCATTTCAGAGTTGTTATTTCCAAAGAGTTATTTAAAAGGAGTTATAATCATTGAAGAATGTTCCCCCCATAAAGAAATCCCTCTTCGCCTGCTCAGTGCATCCTTGTCCCTCTGCCAAAAGCATGTGGGCACAATGGGAAGGAAAGAGTTACAGTTTTGATGTGCCTTTCAGATACAGTATCTCAATATTTCTTTAAAGATACCATTACTATTTTTGTGTCACCTTTCTCAACTCCTATATAGAGCTGTGTGCTTCGTAACTGAATGACACAGAGAAGTGAATCTTTATGCTGATGTGCAAAGCTTTTAAGTGTTCTCATGTTTATGTGCAATGCTTTTAAATGTTCTCACTGGAAATGAAGACTTAAGAGAACACACAAATCAAGAGAGATACCTCCAGCCACATTAGGATATGCACACAGCTCCATATTTCTGTAGGCACATGCTAGAGCGGGCAAAGAAAATCCTGTGTTTGCTGAAATTGCTGTTTATAACAGGAGAGCAGCTAAAAGCAATGTCCTTTAGTGGAAACAGAAGGTAGCAATTTTATTTCAGGCCTTTTTCTTTGCAAACATTTAGTACATTTTGCCTGGAATTCCCTTTATTTATAGGTTCTCAAGACATTTACTAAGCAAAGGTTGAAAATCAAGAAATAAAACATTACTTCCTGCCCCATGGTGAGGTACTCTGGACTAATGGGGTGATTACTGTATACCTTTTGCCCACTGTCCAGGGATTAGCCTGGCTTCACAAGAGGCACCACCACCTGCGGGAAATACCTAGTCACAGAAATCACAGAAACACCCAGGTTGGAAAAACCCCTCAGGATCACCAAATCCAACCTATAATGCTACTCTACAAGGTTCACCTTAAACCATAAATCTACGCACCACATCCAAACCACCCTTAAACACATCCGGGGTGGGTGACTCCACCCCCTCCCTGGGCAGCTCATTCCAGTCCCTGACCACTCCGTCTGTGAAAAACTTTTTCCTAATGTAACCCAACCAGCCTTAGCTAGAGGCCATTCCCCCTTGTTCTGTCTCCTCGTGTTAGTACTTGAAGAGATAGGAAGACTCTCAAAGAACAGAGATGTTTCTTCCATACTTCATTCGGATATAAAAAGTCTGTGATTGTTGGTCTCTTCTCACAGGTAAATAGTGATAGAAGAAGAAGGAATGTTCTCGAGATGCCACTGGCTGGGTTTAGACTGGACATCAGGAAACATTTTTTCACAGCAAGACTGGTCAGGCATTGGAATGAGCTGCTCAGGGAGGTGGTGGAGTCACCAACCCTGGATGTGTTCAAGGGTGGTTTGGCTGTGGTGCTTAGGGATATGGTTTAAGGGTGAGCTTCGTAGAGCAGGGCTAACAGTTGGCCTTGCTGATCCTGGGGGCCTTGTCCAAGCAGAATGTTTCTGTGATTCTGTGGTTGTTCTGACAGTTAACAGAAAAGGCTCCAAAATATGATGATGTGGCTTTTCTGGCACCCTTCTGTGCCTGCACAAGGCATGGGAGCACAGAGTGACTGCCAAGTAGCCAGGCCTGACCAGGCACCGCTGGTGCAAGCAATAACACAAGGCAAGGGCAGCACAAAGCAAGGAGTATGTGGTCACTTTCCACCGAAGTTGTGCCTGGGTGATCATGGCAAGTAAAACCAATTTCCTGAAAGCCCAAGGACCTAAAGGATGATAGCATTGACAATATAAGGATGTGGGCAATTGTAATGCAAAATTCCTGTGTTTTATTCATAGCCAGCAATGACAATGCTGCTGTCTGCATGTCTGTGTCATGAGACAGCAGCACTGTTAGCCTTCAGTGTTTCCTGCTGGTTTGCCTGGTTCTGCTTAGGTTCAGAATGGCTTTAAAGCAACACATCAGTTCCATGATTCTTGTATATGCTTTGAGGTTCTTAGCATTTAGGGCAGTGTCTCAAAGTGCCACGTTAATGTCAAGTCTGAATAAATGTTCTCTCACTTCCCTTTTTGTTTCTGTCCACCTAGTCCTGAAACAATTCACAGGCAGTGATTCAGTAAGCTCAGGGTTATTTATGACATGAAATGAAGGAACTTCAGAAATAAAAGAGGGAAATGCCAACAATTTTAAAGGAATTTAGTCAAAAAGCAGCATACTTTGCATGACACTCCAATCACATATTTCCCTAGTCTCCTACACCAGAAGTATACCCTAGGCACTGAAACCTGGACAGCCACATCTAGAAGCCAAGAAAGACTCAAACCTGAAAGAAATTAATCTCTCATCCAGACTTTTGATGGTAATATTTGAATGTCCTTTCAACAGAGCACTGAGGTGCAAATGAAACTGAAGGAAATTCATCTTACCCAGATTTTTGATGGTAATATTTGAATGTCCTTTCAACAGAGCACTCTCAAGGACATCTCAACTCAGATGCAAATGTTCACTAGCAAAGATTTCAGGTTTGTCAGTGATTTCTTTTAGACCTTTTCTCCCTGCAGATGGACTACTGCTTTGCTCTGTGAAGCACTGCAAGGTAACTAACAGGGTAAGATGAAGTCCCAGGCATACAGTGCAGTTTTTTCAGACACTGTTTATCCTATCTGCAAGAAAATAAAGTAAAATTCAGCCAGTTTAATAAAAGATGTGCCTCTTAAAATCTTAGTGAAAAACACTTAAGAGAATACAGAAAGGGCACCAGCGACTAAGAGCACTCAGGTTAATAAAGATGCAAACCAAACCTTTGTGCCCATTAAGGACAACTGCTTCTACCTTGAAGTTCTGGGAGATAGCCTGAATGACTTTTTGAGGTGCCTTTCAGGACAATTTTTAGATGATGCTCTCAGTTACTAGTTTGTAGCACTTATAGGCATCATGGTAGTTCCTTAAAACAATTAGTGGAAATGTACTTGCCAGGAAAAAAGGCTCGAAAGCCCCCACAGAAACAATGCATTCTGCTTGTGACACTTCTGTAGATTTTTTTTTTTTTTGGTTAATCTCAAAACCTGAATATGGCAATCTAAATGCTAGAGGGAATATAAGAAAACACACAGAAAATGTAAACTCCAACCGTGGGTTGCCTCAGGTCAGATGAGTCACTGCCCAAAAAGGAAAGAAAAGAGGTGTTCGGGTGTGCTCCCATCAAAATCAAGGACTGCTCTGACTTGAAATCATAACATGGAATTAATGTCACCTCGGATAAGCAGGTAAAAGCTACTTCAAGGTTCTTCCTACAGTTGAAAAAGATGAATCACCCTCTGCAGATGCCTTGTTTTACCCTTCAACAATAAAAGGAACCCACCTGACTCATTCAGCTTAGTGGCCTCACTTTCAGATAACTTGAGTTAAAGAAACCCCATGGATGTTCTTCCAAGCAATCCACTGTCATTAAACGCAGCCTTCAGCAGACCAAGGAACTTCATCTCCAAACACCAGAGGCTGCCTAGAACCTCAGAGCTGCTCACTTCAACACAGACTTACCTGAAAAGTGGTTAGAAGAAAGCCTCCAGGGAATAATGACCCCACTGGTCAATACCCATTTGACCAAACAGGCTGCCCAGAGAGGCTGTGGAGTCTCCTTCTCCAGAGACTTTCCAAACCCGCCTGGATGCATTCCTGAGCAAACTACCCTGGGTGAGCCTGCCTCGGCAGAGGGGTTGGCCTCAATCATCTCTGGAGGTCACTTCCAACCTCTAAGGTTCTGTGATTTGTTTACAAGAAGTGAGAGGAAGCCCGAGGATAGAGTACATTTTTAATATCCATAATCAGAGGTCACAGCAGGAGCACGTGATAAGGAGACAGGCTTTGTCAAGGATCCAAAAGGGAGGTCACCAGGCAATTACCACAATGAGCTGCACTGATCTAGACGTTTAAAATCTATGTCAATCCATTATATTTTCATTCCCTATATGTGTGGAGGTACAGAGCCAGCCAAAAATATGCACAGGAAAAAAAAAAAAATAAAAAGCATGCAGAAATTTAAGGTCTTCAGTCTGACTTCATCAGACCTCATTCTAGGAGAAAACATGTGGGCAGCTTTTAAATCAGTTCTATGTCAGGCAGATTAGACAGCACAAAAAGACAAACAAAAGCTGACTTTTACCTGC
>VWYK01064720.1:0-20257 GCA_013399775.1 Semnornis frantzii | reverse complement strand
TTTTTTTTTTTTTTGGTTAATATCAGTATATGAAAGTAATTTGAAGTTAAGATCTTTGTTTCTAGTAAGGCTTCCCAGTGTGCAAAGTTACCAGAAACAAGTCTCACCATGGTTAATTTTGAACAGTGCTCTGCATGAAAAAGCTTCCTATGAGATGACTGACTCTTTTACTAACCTTCCTTTCTCCCCATCCCCTTCCTCTGTTTATGAACAGTGACTGTCAGAGCGCACTTGACTGGTTGGCTGATGACTCTGAAGAAGACATTTGTGTTGGCACCCAGCTCAGTGCTGCGAATTATCGTCCTCATCACTAGTCTCATTGTACTGCCTTACTTGGGGTAAATCATTATTGTCCACAGAACAAATAGTCCTCTGCATTTCTTTGCCTTGCTGCTTCATGTGGAGGTGCTGGAGCAGGTCCAGAATAGGGCAACGAAGGTGAAGGGCCTAGAGAATAAATCTTATGAGGAGCCACTGAGGGAGCTGGGGATGGTTAGTTTGAAAAAGAGAAGGCTGAGGGGAGACCTCATTGCTGTCTACAACTACCTGAAGGAAGTTGTGGGGAGGCTGCTGCTGATGGTCTCATCTCACAAGTAACTGGAGACAGAACAAGGGGGAATGGCCTCAAGCTGAGACTGGGTAGGTTTAGATTGGACATTAGGAAAAAGTTTTTCATGCAGAGAGTGGTCAGGCACTGGAATGAGCTGCCCAGGGAGGTGGTGGAGTCACCAACCCTGCATGTGTTTAAGGATCATTTGGATGTGGTGCTTAGGGATATGGTTTAGGGTGTATCTGGTAGAATAGAGTTATAAGTTGGACTTGGTGATCCCGAGGGGCTTTGCCAGCCTGGATTCTGTGATTCATGGTTGAATTTGCATAGCTCAGAACATTCTCCCCAAATACTAACCATAATAAAAAGCCTACATAATGTATCTGGAAGAGAAACATTTCCAACTGTACAAGTGTGGTCGCTCCAGAGGCAGGCATGATTTTGAAAAAATACATGAGTGGCAAAGAGGCAAAAATGTGTCCTAAGGGGAATTTGTTTCCATTTTATTAAATGTAGTTACGAAAGCTAGTGGAAGAATATCTCGCTTGTAAATTAAGTTTTCTGTTCTGCAGCACTCTGTACAGGGCGTTACATTCTTAGTCCATGATTTGATGCAGAGTATGTTTCTTTTACTATGTATGAAGCCATTAAGAAACAAACAAAAAAAGTCTTTTAAAACACCACTTATTATTGTTGCCAATGTGTTATGTCTTTGAAGGAAAGATTTCTAACAACAGATTGGTTCTTATATACCAGTGAAAACTGAGTCATGCATTCTCACACAACCATGACTGTTTTCTTTTTATGCCACCCACAGAGTTCATGGAGCCACTCTTGGAGTAGGATCCCTTCTGGCTGGTTTTGTAGGAGAATCCACCATGGTTGCAATAGCAGCCTGCTACGTCTATCGGAAACAGGTAAGAATTAGGCTCTGCAGAACCTGGTGATAGTAGTTGATGAATATAATGGACTTTAGTTCAAATCAAAGGGTACACTTTTGAAATGGAACTCCCCCTCATCCCCAGATTGGTTTGCTTCCCTGTGCAGTCTCAAGAGTGTGCAACTTTGGAATTCTTTGGGTTGAAATAAAACCAGAAGGTGCCCTCCAGCTACTAGTGGGCATTCAGGCCATGGAACCAGGCCATGTGACACACTGGTCTGAATTAAGCCTCTTGCTCCTCAAAACATGGATATCCTGTCCTTACCACCACCTGGTACTGCAATACAACATAGCTTCTTCCCTTCCAACCTTACCATTCTATGATTCTTTATGTACACATAGGAACTATCCATCCAAGCTTATTTATATGTACGTGTGTATGTGTGTATATAGATCTACATGTAAGTTTCTATTGCTCTATGAAACCAGCTCAGCTAAAAATGGACAAAAAGTTATTGCTTATTTATTTTGCCATCTACAGAAGTGACTTAAACCAAAACATACTCCTACAACACTAGAGGATAAGAGTTTACAAATACTGAAACAGCCAGTGATGTCCCCTCAAAGAAGGGCCATAAGGATGATCAGAGGGCTGGAGCACCTCTCCTATGGAGACAGACTGAAAGAGTTGTGGCTGTTCAGTCTGGAGAGGAGAATGCTCTGAGGAGACCATATTGTGGCCTTCCAGGATCTGAAGAGGGCCTACAGGAAAGCTGGTGAGGAACTTTTTAGGATGTCAGGTAGTGATAGAACTAGGGGGATTGGAGCAAAGCTAGAAGTGGGTAGATTGAGATTGGATGTTAGGAAGAAGTTCTTCGCCATGAGGGTGGTGAGACACTGGAACATGTTGCCCAGAGAGGCTGTAGAAACTCCATGGCTGGAAGTTTTTAAGGCCAGGCTGGATGGGGCTCTGAGCAACCTAATCTACTGTGAGGCGTCCCTGCCCATTGAAGCGGGGTGCAGCTAGGTGATCCTTGAGGTCCTTTCCAGCCCTGGCAATTTTATGATAACATGATTTTCATAAACATACTTTTACATAGTTGACACACTACCATCCTACTCGTTTGGAGTAGTAATGATACATGTATTTCAAAGAATATTCCATTAAATTAAGTTAAACACAGGAGAGATATTGGCTAGGTGACTGGGTACATCACAGTACCTGCATGCTGAGTCTTTCAGTTGTGTGTTCAAGGCACTGTGCAGGACACCAGGTCAAACTCCAAGCAGGAAAGATGTGTTTAAATAGTGCAGACAGACTCTGTGAATGGGAGCAAAAACTGTAATCTGCATGTTTACTTCTGTTCTTTTTGAATTAGATGAGTTACTAAGTGCCACTTCTATGTTTAGCAAAAAAGAAGAGAATGTCTAAAAGCCATACACTGGGACAAACCGGACTGGGGTGTGATGTGTGTTAGCAGCAATGGAACTAAGCGTACAGGCTTCATAAGAAAACAGAAGTCTTGATCTCTGACATGACTAGTCTGCCATATTTTTCTTGAGAAGCATTGAAATGGCTGTTCTCAGCCTGTGGTTTCACAGCACATCTGTTGGGATTAACCTCCTCACTGCTTGTTTGTTACAGTAGTAGCTCTTAGAATTTCTGGCCAGGGATGTGGTGCTTAATATTTTGCAGGTAGGAGTAATAGTAACTATGCCCACCCGAATTACTCCCTTACCAGAATTATTATGTAGATGGCAACTTCGTCTCAGCAGCCATTGTTCCAGTGGCAGAGCCAAACAGTACCTGTACACATTAACTTGCTTTCACCTGCTGTAGAGATAAGTGGATTTGAGAGCTGCAAATCTAATGTGTAGAAATTTTGGAACTCTGATATGCCCAACTCAGCTGAATCATTAATACCTGTGGGGGACTTTTTGTCAGCTGTACAAGTGCTTTCTGTAAAGCTAGCAAGCCTGCTGAGAAATGGATAATGAGGAACAGATGCCGCAACTTGTTTTGTAGTGGGGCTGAATGCTTCTTAGCTTTACTAATCCAGGACATCCTGGATGAATCATAGAACTCTTAAATGGCCTCCTGCTTCTGTTGGCCAAAAATACTTACACTATGTGACCTTGGTGCCTCGGTGTGGTGGGGGATCATGGTGGATCAGCAATACCGAGCAAAGACAGAATGCTCACGTTGTGTAAAAGTCCTGAAGCTTGACATTTGAGAAACTAGATTGCCACCTCTGTCTCCCCTGCTAGAGCAGCTCACCTTCTCTCATACTGTGCTTGCTTTGCTTTTTTTTTTTTTTTTTTTAATAAAAGTCTGTTATGTAAAAGATTCCAGATGCTCTCTTCCCTCCAGTCATGCTGAAGCCAGTTTTGGATAAGAAAACTTAGCATAAGAAATTCCTCTATTACTGCATTTATATTAGAGAGGAGAGAGCTGAGCCCCAGGAATGTTACAGAACCCTTCTAAGTTAAACCAACTTATTATTGACATGCCACAAATGCAACACAAACATTCTAGCTTTTAGTAACAACAGTTCCCCCAGTGTCCAAAGTTTGCAAGACCGTGTTCATGCACAGCTTACTGATAGGCTTCTGAATGCTTGTTCCAATCCAGAAAAAGAAGCGGAATGAGAACGAAACAGCCACAGAAGGTGAAGACTCTGCAATGACTGACATGCCTCACACAGAAGAAATGACAGACATCGTAGAAATGAGAGAAGAGAATGAATAATGAATGGGATGCAATTGTTCTCTGCAGGGACGATTGGAGTGACACTTCAGCATCTTGTCGTCTCTCATACTTTTTCATTTGTTCATTTTTATTTTTGTAATAAAGAGGCCTTGATTTAAAAGGTTTCAGGTAAATTCTCTAGCATACTGAGTATGCTCTCACTGATGAGGGACCTAAAAAGAGGTCTTTGCTTTTTTTTTTTTTTTTTCTTTCTTCTTTTCAATTGAATCTGTTTTCTCACTCCATGCAAACATAAAAGATACGATTGCCTCACTGTAGAGTCTTCCTTCCTTACGCATCCACCTTCTCTGGACAATCTGCGTTTGTCAGCCAAAGCCCTGCTCTCCGTGCGCATGTGTGTGTGTGTGTGTGTGCACATGCACTTGCACACTCACACACGCTCACATGCCACTGGCTCAGTGCTACTGCCATAATTCTGTTCCCTCCCCTCTTTCCTTTTCCTTCCTTTTCTTTATGAGAAATGTAAAGGAAGAGAAGTTTGGAATACAGAGCTTTATTTTACTTGCTTGAAAATGACTTTGCTACATAAACTAATATAACTTTTTGTTTGGCCTCATCACAAGAGCTTATTATACTGCACAGGGTACAAGACGGGGAGGAACATGTAAGCCTTCACATACAACGTGGAGAAGAACGGGTTCCCCTCTACTGTTAACAGTGTGTGAATGTGTATATATGCACACACAGGTACATGAACAGAGACATATATATTTATATATATATGCATACAATAAATAAAACACACACAGGACAAGAACTCTGTTTGGCTTTCATTCCAAGAGAAAGAAGTAATCTTTCTAAAAAGGCAAACTTTTAATTCAGAATTTTCTTGAATCATTAAGCCCCGCCTTACGCATAATTTTCTCTGGGGGGGGAAAAAAACAAATCCATGCACTTTCCTCTTGTGAAGAGGGTGATTGATGGCAACTGATAGATTAGGCTTTGACTGGATTTGAATTAAAAGATATGTGTATGAACAAGCTTTACCAAAGTTCTTGTCCGCTGATTTAACTTTATAGTTTCTCAAGGTTGATTTGTGCTCTCTCCTTGTTTCTGGTGCCTCTATTTTTGTTTTAAAGCTATTCAGCTAACGCATACAGGATGCCATGGTAAGTCTCATTACTACACATAGCTCCATGGAATTTTTTATATAGAAACAGACACATGCTCACACACACACACGTGTATATGTATATATATATATATATATACACTTTTTTATACGTATATATACAGATACACAACACACATGTACGTTTTGCGATGATATATTTACCTATGCAGTAGATCCAAAATCTGTATGGTGAAGCTCAAGTACTGATGGTCCTCCAAGTTGTAATTTAGAGACCTTGATCGTATGTTAGCTCTCAAAGCAAAAGCTGCGTGGAAGTGGAGAGCCGCTCGCATCAGTCAGCAAGTGGTGTACTTGAAGAAGGCAGCAGAAACTGTGGTCATGGTTCAAATGGGCCTTAAATAACCAGGACAAGAGGTTGAGTGGGTGACTTGTGTTGGGTGGAAATGAAGTCTACATGAAAAGGTGATCAAGCCAGAGAGAGAGTGTGGGTGCCACCAGTGGTGGCTGCAGCAGCAGCAGCAGGTATTTCTGTGGTCTTCTGTGTTTGGCTGCAGGGCAGCATGCATTAGTGGTTTGTAGCGGCTTGTGTTCTTTCAGGTTTAATTATGCCAGAGTCTGGAAACTATTATTCCTCCATTCTATTTCCATAAATCAATTAATTTAAACCTTATTTAGTAAAAGTATATTTTTCTAAGTTGTGGAAATTCTTATTTAACTGTGGAAAAATTCTATTTCTAGATTTATTTGCCAGGTAGTCCCAGCACTCAGAGAACTGATCAAAACTAAACATTGCTTTAAATGTCATATCAAAATGTGTGTATGTAGACATACACACGTGTATAAATATATATATATATACTGTATATTGTGTAATTTATTTTAAACTACAATACATTTCCTATTTTTCCAAGTTCAGCTAAAAATGTCTCTAAAAAACTATAGAGTTGCCTAGTAACCAGTTCTGGCCATCATGGATTGTATCAATGAACTTTACATTTTATTGTAAACATTTGTACCAATTTGTTACGTGTACAAATGCAATAAGAAATTAATGTAGTAATTAATTGTGTTGAATGACAGATCTGGAAAATCAGTTTATGGTCGATAAGCAGTGGCATTAGGAGGGTAAGACTAAATCCAGTAACTACATGTTTTGTGTACCACCATAAGGCTGTTCTCCTTGTTTCTGAAAGTATTTTATTTAAAGAAAAAAAAAACAAAACAAACACCAAACCACAAAACCAACCCTCAGACAAAATTAACTTTGTGCAGTGTGTAGACTGTACACATTAATACAGGCTCTCAGTCGGTCATGTATTATAATGTGTATGTAGACTGTTACAGATCCTAGTGGCTGTTTGAGGTCTTCTCTGTTCATGCAGTTTTGGTTTCTCCAGTATGTTGGAATCCCAAGTCCGCAAGGTGGAGTTTTTTAGGAACTCTAGAAATAAAGCAAGAAAATATTTTTGTGTATAATAGTTCTTTTGGTACATGACTAAAATTCAAATAGCAGTATTTTGGAAGAATTTTCAGCATAACTGAGGTAGGTTTCAAGGTTGGAGTTGCATCAAGAAGTAAAAATGTGAAGACAAATTAAATGAAACACTAAAGGTTTTCCTTCAGATAGAAGATAAACAAATATAAAATAATTATTGATCATACAGAGCTAAACTAATGGTGTTGTAAAAGATGATAAATTTTCAATTGTGTGGGTAATTTTCTTTTGCAAGATACCAAATGAAGACAGAGTAGTAGGTTTGTGGGAAAAATTCAAGCAGTGACATAAGGAAGCATGCATTGCATCTCTTCATGGTTCCTGCAAGCCATGCATTTCTGTTGCCTTGCACTGAAGTTTCTGCAACAAGCAAATCCAAGCCAGGCCCTGGTGCTGACGCAGGTACTCATTGCATGGGCAGGCAGGGTGCTGGGTAATAGGAGCTTCAGTAACCACTTGAAACCTCACTGCACCAACTCACAGTCAGTGACAAATTCAGCTGGACTGGTGAAACAGCCAGTCAGGTGTGTCACAGCCTTGGAGCAGGTAACAGGGCTTGGCTTAAGGCCTAGTCAGAGCATTATTGGTTCCAGTGTCACTTGTAAGGCAGGTGAAGGTGCACACCCCATCCTGCACCTCTTTTTTCCTGAGTTCTAGTGAAATAGCTTAGCCTGGTCTCTGGTGTCTCTCCAAATGCAGTCATCTCTGAATTCACAGGGAGATTCGGCGTTTCCAGACTTTCTTGAGAATTACTGTGTTACACAATCAAAGTTACAAAGGAACAAAGTTGATCCACATCCTTTATCTTAAATTTCAGGAAATAAGAGCAGAACACAGATAAGTTGTGGCTTACCGTGCCTCGGCTTTTCATTTGTATGAAAATTGTGTCAACTTGAGTTTTCCTTTTGCAGAGCTAACAGGAGGCATTGGCTTTTTTCCTCCCCACCCCATCACTGTGTTAAGCAAGCCTCTCATGCTTAACAAGCAGTGGACTCGTTGGAAAAATCTCTGCATTTCCCAGCTGGTGCTTGAGGCCATTTGGGCGCAGCAGTGGGTTCCCAGGCGTGGCGCAGCCCCACTCCCCATGCCCCTGGCACAGATGTCCCAGGCAGAACACTCAGTTGCCTGCTTGTTAGATAGAGCCATCCCGAGTGAGAGGATTGGGTGAGTAACAGAGAAAACTTTTTTTCCCCCACTCATTTTGCTGCTAAATAATTCCTTTTGAGCAAGAGAGATTTATATCTGGCTCCTGCTCAGTGTTTTGCCTGATCTGTAGCCAGAGAGGGAGCAGCCCTCTCTGCTGCATAGATTTGAGGGTGAGTTGATGAATGCAGCTGATTCAGGGCAGGCCATGACGCATGAACGGAAACCTTTTGAAGGCAAGAGTGGCTTCTTTTGTGGGAATGGCGCCGCGTGCTGAAAAAGGGAGAAAGGAAGCTTTCAGACCCAGGCACCTGCAGTCGCTGGGCAGTTTTCTGTTGGTGCATTACATTGCAAGATGGCAATGAGAATTGGGCAGCTTGCAGTTCCACGTCCCAGCCCCACTGCCAGCATCAGTGAAATGCAGGACAGTGCATGCAATCGTGAGGCTCCATCTCCCACTGGTATTTTGTGGCTGTGGCATGATCAGCACAGATTTTAGCACAGCTGGGTGTTACCTGAGCATAGCTGCAGCAGCCATTAGTGTCCTGGAAAGCCATGCATACGTGTATGAGTGTGTACATGAGAGTGCTGAACATACGGGTGTGTACATGAGAGTGTTGCACAGGCATAAATAATAAAAATTACAGCCTTTGTAAAATTAATTGGAATGGAGATTCAGGTCTACATGTGATCTTAATGTGGAACTAAGGTTTTTGTGTTTTGGTTTTTTTTTGTTTTGTTTTTTTTAAGTGCAATTTAAAGTATTTAAAATTTAAATAAAATATCCCTTCAGGAGACCTTATACCAGTAAGCTAAAGCATGGTTTAGGTCACTAAGCTGGAATAAGAGAGACTAGGCTTGTTGAAAAGCTTATGGCTATTTTATCTCCATCCTAAAGACAGCAGTATAGTCTGGAGATGAATGATGCACAGGGCAGAAAATAGAGAGCTGTGGCTGCTGCCATTTGCCTGAGGAGAAGGACAGATGGGTGAGGAGCAACACATCCATAAAACACAACTTTTGTTTCTGAGTGCAGGAGCCATCAGAGAAGAGTATGAAACATCTTAAAAGATTACTCAGGCAACAGTGAACCAGTATGGAGGTTTTAAAATGTGCAGAGACAGGGGACTGCATAGCTTGCTGTTTCTGAGCAGCTGGCAGGCCTGCATCAGGGAAAGGTCACATAAACATGCCTAAGATGACATTTTCACAGTTTTGGTATCAAACTGGCATTTCCCAAATACCAACTTAATGAGAAAATGTTTGGATTCCCTTCTCTGATTCAAGTTCACTTCTTTTCAAGAATTCAAGCATAGAATACCCATACTTTTTGAAAGGAAAAAGCTCCAAAGGTGGGTGGGAGGGGGGAGGGGCAGGGGATGGGTGTAGTACAGAGCAAGCTGTGGGGGCTTGTGGCAGAGCCCTGGGAGGAAGAGGAGCCCCGGATTTATTCTGTACCCTGCAATGCACCGTATTCAACTGCAGCTTGACAGCATTGTGAAACGAGGCAAAATTGTCAGGCTAGCAGCAAACTCAGTCCAAGTGTGTCCCAACCTGCGGCAGCACTGCAGAGCTGTGGGAGGGCACAGGGTACAGTGGCCACTCTGCCTGCATGGATTTGCTTTGGAGAGCTCAGTGGAATTGTCAGTGCATATATGCACTCCTCAGCAAAACCACTGCCAGGCTTCTGAGTAACTGGCACTTTATTTTGTCTTTGGCCTTTTTTGTTCAGAAAGGGGCAGGGAGATCAAGCTTGAAGCTCAGCTTGTAGCATGTCCTCACACAGAAGGGCATTTTGGCTGCAGTTTGTGCAAGTTAATTGAATGTTTAGAGTCTGAGCTTCAGTCTTGGTATTTCATAATCAAAATGTCCGCTCTATCTCAGTAAGACAGAAGAATTTGTGGTGTGTTTTCAGGTGATCTTTTCTATTGGTAAATGCTGAAGGGAAAGTTTTCCTTACCATTTCCAAGCTTCGTCACTGCTCAAATCAATTTATTAGTTTTACCTCATTATTATTTTCCATCATTCCTAGTTCAGCATCTCTAGACTTGCCTTATTTTCTTCTGAAGGCTCCTGCTAGGCTTTGTTGGCATTCTGAGAAGGAAAATGTAATGGTCATGCTGACTGAATGTCAAGTAATGCCACGATTAAAAAGTAGCTTACAACAAAATGCTTGACACTGTTTTTTACTCTTCATCTGCTTAGCTGTAAAGGAGAATCAAAAATTAGAATGTCTTGGGAGATACCTATATTTAAAATCAAGAATTAAAAGAATTAATTCAACTCCAGCCACTTTTTAGCTTTCTAATGATCCATAAGACCATGACTCAAAACTTTCCCAGCAAAGCTAGCACTGCACCACAGAGCAGTGCAGAGTAGTTTGAACCACAGGGAAACACAAGATGTTGTATGTTTTACAACAAGTCAGAGAGGCTGATTAACAGGACAATCCATTAAGTTTAAAATTCATCTGTACTTGAGGTGGCCTTCCAAGGTGGCCTTCCTTTGGGGATAGGGGGTGTAAGTGTCCTGAAATCCTTTTCTGACCAAAGTGGTTCTCTGAGTCATCAGTCTGGGGAGGTCCCCTCATCTTAAGAAGGAGGAGACTGCTTGCTTCCTTTAGGCTTTCAGTTCAGGATTGAGGGACAGTGCCTACTAGGACTCTGCAATGTAAATAGCTGGGCAAAAATCTGAGCTGCACAGATTCTTGTGCTGATGGCAAAACTTTCATATTCCAGAGCCAGCTGTAGAGTACCCTCCCACCCTTTGGGAGCCCACAAGGAAGGCAAAGCAAAAATAAGCTATTGTATCAGCAGATGAAATATTTGAGTACTGTACTGCATTTTTTCAGTTAAATCTTCAAGCAAAGATGCCTGAAAGCAGAGCAGCAATCAGTTGCACCTACTACCTGCTTCCTCCCATTTCTCTTCATGTGCATCACTCAGCATTTAAAAAAAAAAAAAAAGCTTCCCTTTCTGATAACTGCCTTTCAAAATCAAGGTAATGCAAAGCAAATACTTGTATTTACATAATAAAAGAGCTTGGCCTATCTACAAATAAGCATATAAATCCCCTCTTAGGAAAGGACATATTGTAAAACTGGAACAGTTTTATCCATAATTTACCATCAGCACAACAGAAAAGTGAGGGGGGTGGAAAAAAAGGAAGGGAAAAAAGAAAAGGAAACAACCAACTCACAGAACTGAAAAAAAAAATAGTGTCATTCATTCATTTTTTATGACAATACTGCCTGGGTGGAAAATATATGTATACACACACACACATATATATATATATATACAGAAAACAGTAAAGCCTGGAACATGCATTCCTCAACTTAGTAGTGTGCCCTCCAGAGCATCAGTATTGTAACTCTGCTTGTGTGTCCTATTATGATAAAAATCCTTCCCAAGCTATAGTGAAATGATTGGAAGGTTACAGGCAATGTTTACTGTTTACTTAGCTCAGCTGATTGTGTAAGCAGCATTAGCAAGTAGCAAATTGCAAAAGCAAAGCCTAAAAAGTTGAAGGTACATAATCATTTGTGTAACTGACACATCCTTACTTACTGACATCAACAAGCTTTGTAATATAAATCTATTAACTCTTTCAGAAATGTAGTTCAAAGTCCACACCACTTACTTTAGGTTTGATAAGATTCTGCCCACACCATCTTGTGTACTTTTAAAAACAAGTGCACAAGATGTGAGATTCAACCTGTGTTTTTTTAAACTGGGCAGAAACTTCCCACAGCATCATAAAGGCAATCAGGCTTAGATCATGTCAGGATTTGATCTTTCTAATTACTGCTGTCACTGCTCCGTTAGTTTAGATGAGCTTTTGGTGGTCTTGCACCTACCTTTCTTGAAGTGAAGAGCCTATGGAAGTTTTGTGGTAAGAGACACAGGCATGCCTAGAGGACCCCAGACTTCATCTGCTGAGAAGGAAAATGGCTTGAGGCAGGAACCACAGGGCTCCTTTTAGAAAGATGGGAGTTGATGGCTTGTTACTTCATTGCTGGGCTTGAGCTGGCAGCAGTGATCCTTCATGGAGCTGGCTGTTCAGAGAAGTGAAAAATAGATGGTGCCTATTGATAGTGGACTTGGAAGCTGGGTTTGCAGGCAGTGTAGGAGCCTCCTGTGCTGCTTGTGTTATTTGTTCTGCAGCACTGGCAGGGCATGTTACTACCACAAACCACAGAAATCCAAACTGGAGACCAAGGACTTGACTCTGGTGGAATGACTGAAATGGTGCAGCACAACCTAGCAGCATTCTCGAGCTTGGAGAAAGCCTTGCTTCAGCTGCATTGGACAGAAGGTCTCTGGGAGTGCCTGAGGAGGAGCACATGTGAGCAAGGGAGCTTCAAAGAGTGAGTGTGTGTGTGTATGGAGAGAGAGGGGAGAGATGGCTGCAAATGAGTTAGTTCAAGTGTCTTCTGCAAGCACTCTGCACCTCATTACCTTGCAAGGATAGTATTGGTATGCAGAGAGAACCATAACTCCTTTATCACCTTTAGTGAAAGGTTCAATATCCCTTAAGGGTTATTGGAAAGTGTTAGTGGATGCTAGATACTAGGTAAAGCCAACCTTTATAGTGCCAGGAGCACAACAGACAGTACACTTGGCCACACAATGGAGAACTTAGCCAGACCTCACACATCCTTCTGTCTATTAGACACTTGAGCAGGGCTAATCACAAAGGTCACTCCAGAAATAAACTGCAAAGATGGAGCAAAACCTAGGGCAGAGCAGAAGACAAGGGCTATTTTCCCTTTGCAGCAGCAAATCATCATGGAGGAGAACCAGATTGTACAGAGGTCTCTCAGAATAGATGCAGTTTCTGAACGGAGGTGCAGGAAGGGTTTGTGTGAGGTCTGCTGCACCATCTGTGGAGTAATACTACTAAGGATAGTAGGTTCTGTAATCCTAAAGGATAAAATTCCCTAGTGCTTAAAATTCCCTAGTGCTGGTGAAAGATGCTTGGATAATACAGGGAACCACACCACAGAAATGCCTAAAAATACTGAATTCATATTTGCATGTTCTAATTGTGCCTTCAAATTCTCTAAAACAGACTTGGTTTGAGATTCATGAAAGTACTTTTAAACTGTGAGCTGGGAGTGCTGTCTGGAAGCAGCATTCTAACAAAGGGCAGCCCAAACTATGAAAGCTCTTGCTCTGGAAAGAGGGGGAAAGGTGTTTGAAGACCTCGTGTTTTCCCAGCCTGGCCCTCTGTCAAGTATTCTGCAGGACACTGTCTTGTTTTGGTCTCAGCAGGCTTACAACACTGAAAGAGGCAAGAGTAGTAGCTGGCCATATTTAGGGCATGATGCAGTTGCATCAGGATTAAGGTCAATTCTCTAAATACATTTCTGAAGAGAAAAAAGCCTCATTTTTTCTCATTCATTTCTGTAATTTGAAGGTAAATCTGGGAACTAGGCAGATGCATATTTCACCTGAGAGGTATCACCTGTTTCTAATTTCTTTATGAGTGTATTTCAGTATGGGTTTCACATTACTTCTGTCTGGACAAAGCTGTCTTTATGCAAAGCAGTGTGCCTAACAGCCATTCTCAACTACTTAAGCAAGTCCATTTTGCAAGGACTAGAGCTGTCAAGCCAGAGCACCATTGGGAACTTCAGTACAGGGATTCCAGATTTTAAATGAAATATTACCTCATGCATCTTTCTCTGTCATACTTGTAGAATTCCAGCTGATTTCTCTCAAGTATTGCTTTCTATAATTTGTACTCATGCTAAAGCTACAAGTTTAGGGGGTTAATGACCATTTTGCTTTGCTTTAAACATGAGTTTCCTTTAAACTCTAAATAAACCAATGAAGGCAAAGATTTTGTAGATTTTTAAAATGACAGCTAAGGTCAAAACTATAAAGGTACATCTTGCATTAGAATTGAGTGCTGTTTATGTATTTAACAAAGATGTATGTTTTTGCATTGCTTTCATATTCTAAGTACTTTAAGTAAAGTTCTAACAGTTTGCATATGATTCGTGTTTCTGATTGCGTCTCTTTTGTAATTCTGATAATCTGACATGGTCTGAAGTGCTCTTCTCACTTGGAACAAGCAAAATACACCTCCTGGTGAGAAATTAATCCCACACACAAATTGCTTTTGAATTGTGAGCCTGGTGCTGCCAACTGCAAGGCCTTAACTTGAAGTTAATGAAATCCAAGGGTACCATAAAATGATGCAAGATGAGCTCTTTATTTCTACAAAGCCTCCAAGTATTGTTGATATGGAAATACCATGGTCAGAATACTTTTTCTACACCAAATCTTAAAACTTCTATTGTTCCTGTCAAATAGATATTTAGTACTTAAAAGCATTGTTTTTGTCAGACCAGGGCAAACTCAGGCTTACCTATCTATCTGGCAAGCCACCAAAGTGGCTCTTAGGAACCTGTGAAAACATTCCTTAAGTAAAAATATTTAGTGTTTGATTTTTTAACAACACATTGCTTGGTACTCCCAAATGACCAAATCTGAGCCACCCAAAGACAGTAAGGCTGACTGTGAGATCACAGCCTTAAATGATTCTCCTGATCTGACACTTGAGTAGCCACTGTTTTTAAGAAAATTTAAAGTTTGCTCACACCTTTCCCTCACACACACGCACAAACCCCTGCTCCCCTCCCTGACCCCCAAATCCATCGCCTCCGCCTACCTCACACTGGCCCACAGCAGAGATCCAGATGATGCTTTCAGAGAGGAGTCCAGTTTCTCCAGCCCACAAAATCACCACCTCTGTGCTGTTTTCTCTGTGACAGGCCTGAGAACAGCAGCTTTGTTTCTCTCGGCCCTTGGTCTAGGCTCATGGGGCCTTTGAAGACCCTGAACTGGCTCTGTGGGTCTTGGCATGTATGGCTCCTCACCTCCTGCACTCCAGCCATGGCTGAAGAAAGTGCTGGCTTACCTCTGGTTATGCTCCTGCCTGAGACCAGGGGTTGCCACGAGAGTCCAAGAATGTAAACAGGGTGCCTGTGTCAGCAAAGGATGCCTCCTGTAGTCGCTCGTAGGTGCATACTCATTAGTTGCTGGCACCCACCACTGCCTTCCTACGGCTGCTTGCAAAGAGCCTGCCTTGGCCTTGCCCACTCTTCCCACAGAGGGCACTGGCCTGGCAGGAGGCTTGTAAAAAGATGCTGCCTTTGTACCTTGGAGCCCTCTGTGCCTGCTCATGGTGGCAGAGGCAAGTGAGCTAACATCCCCATGGCTTACAAAGACACAACCTGTCTGAAAGCATGAGAGGATTACTGCCATGCTGCTTCAGTGGGAGGAGACTGAGCCAGGCCAGAAAGTGTAAACAGAGCCACGTGTGCTGAGTTCAGCTTTCTCAAACTAAGCTTTTATGGCCCACGTAAGTTTTATTTTCCTAAGTAAGAAAGGGCCAGAGTACAAGCAAGTAAAAAGACAGGCAAATACTATTATTAATTCATCTTCTTTGTTTGCAGTCTTAAAAGTCTCCTCTCCCTCCCTCACACCAGCAGATCCTCCTCTGACTCTTCCTCCATGAGTAGGATGTTTAGCTCTTCCTTCAATGAGGCACACTGAAACGTAATCCAGTTGATTTCCCCAAAGGGCACACACAGAGCTCAGATCGATCACAGTCAGAAACCCTCCCAGCACAGCACTTGCTTTTCTAATACTCAATTATAAAAGGAGGGAGAGGTAGGAGGAGGGAGAGGAGGGAAGGGAAGGGTGTGGCTAGGAGAGGTGGTTCTACTGGATGTTTATAGTGTACATACTGCTCAGGGTAGATGTGCTCTGTCCCAAGAAAGAAACAGTAGGCAGCACATTACCACAGGCAAAGAAGTCCTGAGACAAACAACATATGACACAAAGAGAACTGATGTAATCTTTCAGCTGCACTTCTCTGATATGGCACTTCTGAGGGAAGTGTCAGATGAGCTTGGCAAATGCTCACCTCAGTCCCTCCCACACAGCAGAGATGCTCACAAGGAAGAAAACCATAGGCTAGGAGTGGCTCCTGAGGAAGATACTACCCAGAAGAAAGTCAAGCAGTAAATAACTCCCTACAGAGGCTGTTCTATAGCTGTGAAAGGCAAGCCTCCTTCCTCTAGGTGACTTAAAAGGTTGTCCTAGTTTTAAGCCGTGAGCTGCCCAGGGAAAATAAAATACAATAAATAAAATAAAAACACTCTCTCTCACAGAATGTGAGAGAATGAATGCTAATTGCAAATACATACAGCGATGCAAAAGGTATTCAGGGAAAAGGAATACATACACAAATTAGGCCCAGTTCTCCACCTAGGCCTACCAAAACCTTCCAAAAAACCTCCTCTCTATTCAGCCTCAGCAGAAAAGAGAGGAGGGACAGAGGAACAGGGAGAATAGTCTGCCCCTTACACGGGAAGACACAGGAAAGGAGAATACACTAAACAATTGCGATGTCCTGTGTCCTCCAGCAAGGCTTTCTAGGCTCTCTGGAGGACTTTTCTCTATAGTTATACCAATAAATTCTTCATTTCCCTTAACCTAGAACAAAGGTGCAGCATCTTTCTGTGTTTCATGAGCACAGCAGCATTGTCATAGAATCATAGAATGGTAAGATTGGAAGGGACCTCAAGGATCAATCAGTTCCAACTCCCTGCCATAGGCAGGGACACCTCCCACTAGCACAGGTCACTCAAGGTCTCCTCCAACCTGGCCTTGAACACCTCCAGGGAGGGAGCAGCCACAACCTCCCTGGGCAACCTGTGCCAGTGTCTCACCACCCTCACTGCAAACAACTTCCTCCTAACATCCAGTCTAAATCTCCCCTCTGCCAGTTTAAACCCATTGCCCCTTGTCCTGTCATTGCAAGGCCTTGTCAATAGTCCCTCCCCAGCCTTCCTGTAGGCCCCCTTCAGATACTGGAAGGCTACTCTAAGGTCTCCTGGAAGCCTTCTCTTCTCCAGGCTGAAGAGCCCCAACTCTCACAGCCTGTCCTCATAGCAGAGCTGCTCCAGCCTTCTGAACATCTTTATGGCCCTCCTCTGGACCCACTCCAACAGTTCTATGTCCTTCAATTTTCCCAGCAACTGGAGCAGGTGCTCCAAAACCTACAGCCAAAATGGACTGCTTCATGCCAACACCCTGTTCCATGAGTTGGCAGTTAATTCATCTGTCATGCAGTCCAGCACATGTCTGAAGAATCTGACATTTCAGTGGCAAGCCTCCTCACCCCATGGTGCAGCACAACCGTGGTGCCTTCACAACCACAGCCCTTACACCTTTTATCTTGGGTCTTCAAAGGAAATTTCACACTATGATATTCTTGGAAATTTCCATTTTGTTATTTTGTGTCCTCTCACTGGGAAGGCAGACACATCAGAGGGGGGCATCCATGTGGTGGGGTGATGGATGTAATAACAATAAATTCTTTCATGAGGGTGTCTTGCAAACCAGTTGATCGTGGAAGCCATCACAAGTTTGCTTTGAACAGCTCTGAGCATTGCTCTGACTTACCTTTTTTTCCCAAAGTAATGTTTCCAATTGCCTACTACCTTAAAAAGTCATTAGTTTGTTGGCTTTTTTTTTTTTTCTTTTTCAGTTAAAAGAATTTTGTTTGCACCGTGGTTTGATGAGACAAACCCCAGCATGTCTGAGTAAAGAGAGCTCTACAGTGGGCTCATCAGTAAATGAACATCATGGAACCACTTGATAATCTACAAGGAACATTAATATTAGATACTAAAAGCTAGTACATCAGCACTGTGTGCCAGCCCCCTGTGGTAATACCTGCAGGAGGTGCAGGGGTCCAGTGATGCTCCAGCTAGGTGTCTTCTGGGGACAGGGGGCCTGAATATAAGATGAGAATCTGAGGCACGTAGCAGGAAACACCAAAGCCTGCTACTGGGCAAGATAATGCCAAGGGAAATAAACTGTTAACTCCCTAGGATGTTTTCATGTTTGCTTATTCATAAAAGCTCCCTTCCCTCTTTCTTTTCAACTCTATTAGACAAGCAGCTCAACAAAAAACCTCAGAGAAGAAATGTTACCAATTCTCTTGCCTCCTAGAATGGTATACATTCAAAAGGCATGCTCAGGTGAGAGAACAGAAACTGTTGTTAACTCCTGCTTGCTGGTTTCTTAAAGGGATACAATGTTCCAAAATACAAATGGACTCACAGAACAGTTTGCTGCACCTGGGCACAGATGAACTTGTCTGCAAGAGATTAATTTGCCTAAATGTGGCAAGAAGCAGGCTATCACCCAAGCTCTTCCAGCTCTGCAGACCACTCTCCAAGAAAAAACAAACCAAAACACAGAGATCTTTGTTATAAAACAAAGGCCAAAATGTTACACAAAGATTAAAAAAAAAAATAAAAAATAAAAAATAAATCAATATACTCATTCAGTATACTTTTCCTCTTAGCTTTTCATGCAAAACAATTTTAAAACCTTATGATGCAGAAAGCATTCAGAAGCATGAAGAGAAGAGCAGTCCAGCAAATGCTCTATTAGTCTACAGGTACAGCATTTTACACTTTATACATTTTTTTCAGCTGGAAATAATTTTTGTCATCTCAGCAATTCCAAAACAGTATAGGCAGTAATAGAAGATTATTATCATGTTTATTCTGTTTTTCTAAGCACTTTAAATCTATATGGAGTATCTATGGCTAAACTATTTGGATTTTTTTTTTCCCCTCTATACTAAGGACAGCAAAAATAGCACACATTTTGTGCATCTGCAAGAGTGATTGGAAATTAACAGTTTTATACATTTTTTAAGTTATTTGCTTCAATCTACTTTTGATCTAGTGGAAGGTGGCGCTGCCTGTGGCAGGGTTGTTGGAACTGGATGATCTTTAAGGTCCTTTCCAACCCAAACCTTTCTGTGATTATATGATTGGACAATCTGAGAATCTGACCTCAGCATTTCTCAACCTGTATTATTCTTGACCCTATAGCCTCCTGTCTGTGTAAAGAGAGTAAGCTATCCTAGAAAAGCTGCTCAGGATTCAACAGCATGTCTCAGCAAAGCTGCTAATTCTTACAGAAACCATTCTGGCTGTCAAGACTTGAATACATCAATACCACGTCCGAAGGTTTGGATGGAATGCATAAACGAAGCCAGATACTTCAGAAACCAAAGAGAGGGTTTGGTACAAATCTCAATCATTAATAGCAGATTCTTATTCAAGATATAAATAGATGAAATGTGATATTCTGCTCTGGTTCTGGCTAAGAGTTAATTTTTCTCTCAGTAGCTAGTACAGTGTTGTGGCTTAGAATTAGTATGAGTACAAGACTGATAACACACTACTGGTGTAGTTGTTGCTAAGTAGCAGCCTAAATTAGGGATTTTTTTCAGTTTCCCATGCTCTGCCAGGAAGCAGATGCACAAGAAGCTGGGAGGGACCATGATCATGATAGCTAACCTGAACTAGCCACAGGGATATTCCATACCACAGAACATCATGCTCAGGATATAAACTGGGGGTAGTTGGCTGGGAGGTGCAGATTGCTGCTGGATCATTGATCAGCAGGTGGTGAGCAATTCCATGATGCATCACTTGTCTATTCTTGGGGGTTATTTCTGTTATATTCCTTTTCAATACTATTATTCTAATAATCGTAATTTTAGTTATTAAACTACTCTTACATCAACCTATGAGGTGTTTTTTGGTTTGGGGAGGGGGTTGGGCCTTTTGGTTGGTTGGTTCTTGGGGTGTTTTTTGTTATTATTCTACTCCCCATCCCATCAGGTTTGGGGAAGGAGCAAGTCAATGTCTGCAGGGTGCTTAGTTGCCAGCTGGGGTTAAAGCACATCTTCAAAAAGATTAAACACGTGAAGAAGTAAGTCTCACACCTCTGACCACTTCATTTCCCAGTGATCAACACATCTTCATAGTGTATTTCCTCTACCTATGTGCTATTGCTTTTAGCGAATATACCACTTCATATGAGTCTGTAACAGCCAACTGATGCTGCTAAATGGTGACTTTTTGACATCACTGGATCAGAAGAAAAAGTATTTTGGTCATACCATCTATAACCAAGCAAAAGTGGTATTTCTGTGCGTTTGCTGGAGTGCCGAGGTGAAGCGGCAAGGCAGCAGATCTCCTGTGACTTGGGGAGGAGGGTCCCCAGATGTCACCAGGTGGCCGTAGGTGAATGAGGGCTTCCATACGGGTTTGTCGCCAGGCCTGCAGAGACACCTGCCGGCAACACTCGCCCCGGATGCCGGCCGGAGCTCTGCGCTGAGAGAACAGGAGGTCCCTCTGCACAGCCTCCTGAAGCGGGATTGCAGTGAGCGTTCTGAGACACACAAGCCTTTTTGAGAAGAGCAGTATCAGAGTCATAATAATTGTGGGGGTG
>VWYK01064710.1:17367-52228 GCA_013399775.1 Semnornis frantzii | reverse complement strand
AGGACCTCAAGGATCATCTAGTGTTTGATTATGGTTAATTGCTTCAATAAGACATGTGGCTGGGGTGGATCTAGTTTAGAATTTTGCTCTTCTCCAGGTCTAACTTTCAGTGCGAGGTAAAATGGGAAGTTTTATTTTGTGACTGAAGCAAAACTGACCCATCTGAGAAGGAACTCTGCTTAGCAGTAGAAGGAATGCAAGGACATTCTGTCCTGTCCAAATGTAGTGAATGCTGTAATTACTGTTACTGTAATTCTGCTTTCGGACCTCAAGAGACTACCTCAGTATGATTTTGGAGAGGAAGAGATTAGTAGAGAGCAAGTTAGATTAGTAAGTAGTTGTGTTAACATGAATTCAGGTTTCTTTAGTATAGTTCTACTTTTGAAAGCCAGTTTTTCTTTCTCTGAACTTAACCTTTGCTTTTGAACTTAATGTTCTCTTTTTAAAAGGAAAAAAAAAAAAGAAACCAAGAACTCAACCCACATCCAAATGAAAAACTGAAGAAGAGTTTTCTTTCCTCAAAATCTGGTGCTTAATTTTAAGTTGTTCCAGCTTTATATCCATTTTTTCAACAAGGAGTTTAAATCTGTGAATATGTATTCTTTGAGTGCATTGCAAAGACTTATTATCATGTGCATGGGATTTTCAAGTTGTTTCCATTTTCATCCATGATGAAGTATTCAGAGACTTTATGCTAACACGAGCCATAATAAAGTTAGCTTTATTTACATGTAAGTTACGGGGTATAAAATCCAAGTTAATTTGTACTGGTTTGCTGCATTAACTTCTTTGCATCCTCTTTGGGATGCAAGAGTATTTCTGTTTCTTTAGACTAGAAATGTGCTTCTGTCTTTCAGATGGTAGAGACTAGATGGGAACAGAGATGAGCACTTGCTCTGCATCATCTGTGCGTGTGCACCAAGGCTGAAAGCAGCGCTATATGCATCTCTGGTTAGCTTAACAATCGTGAATTGAACAGTGACTTCCAGCATATCAACTCTGAGTTTTCTTGGATAATTTTCACCAGAAATGTGTGGAGGTGAAATACAACAGCCAATAGTGTGTCACTTTGTTCTCCAGGCTAGCCTGCTGCATTTGTTTTAGCCTGGAGAAGAGGAAGCTCAGGGGAGACCTCATTGCTCTCCGCAACTGCCTGAAAGGAGGCTGTAGCCAGCAGGGGTTGGTCTCTTCTCCCAGGCGACCAGGGATAGGATGAGGGGACACAGCCTCTAGTTGCACCAGGACAGGTTTAGGCTGGATGTAAGGAAGAAGTTCTTGACAAAAAGAGTGTTTTGCGTTGGAATGGGCTGCCCAGGGAGGTGGTGGAGTCACCATCCCTGGACATGTTTAAAGGGAGCCTGGATGAGGCACTTAGTGCCATGGTTTAGTTACTTAGAAGGTGTTAGGTGATAGGTTGGACTTGATGATCTTGAAGGTCTTTTCCAATCTGGTTAATTCTGTAATTCTGTAAGTTTAGCTGAGTGGCTGGAGGCAGAGGAAGTTCTACTCTGTTGTAGAACTCATTGGCCCCATGCTGGGAAGCAGTGGGTCTTTGGCAAGTCAAGAAACATGTGTCCCACGAGTGCTTTCTTGCCTACCTTCTTTCACTTTTTCCTCCCTCATCTCCATGTAAAGAGGGAGTAGTGCTTTGACTGTATAAGGGAGACACTGGTTAGGTGGAGGGTCTCTGATTTTGTATGGAAAGGGCGATTTGATACATGGGAAGTTTAGATGTTGCAGACAAATTGCAGTCTTGCTGTCTTTGGTCATTGCTTTTCATGTGCAGTGCTTTGGCAGGCTAAAGTGAGACACTGAAAAGTTCTGGTGTCCTGTGATCTGTGAAGTAGTCTGGGCTGGCAGGTCAGTTGGAAGCACAAGTGGCTGCTGCCTGGTTGTTGCAAACAAGGGAAGACTTTGAGGATGATGGGGTGAGTTTTGAAAGCAGTTTTGCTTGCTGCCGAAGGGTGCCACTGGCATCACATGGCTACTCAGTCACAAAAACATTATTGGAATCATCAGCATTAGAGTTTAAAACTATGCTAATAAATGCTAGGGTCTGATATTTCTTTACAATTTAGGTACTCTGTTCCATTTAATGTTTTTTGTAGTCTGCCCATTTAGAGTGCTATTTGTCTTGTAGAGCAGTATGGAAAGATGTGGGAAATCAGAGTGACATAACTATGAAACATGAGAACTGGCTGGGGGTGTGGAAGCACAAATAGGGCCAGAAGCTTCCAACTTGTGTTTTGAATTTTCCAGGTTGTGTTGTTTTTTATTCAAACTGGAATGACTTTTAGCAGCCAGAAAATGCTAAAGCTTTAGCTTAATGACGTGTGGGTGTGGTGTCAGGAACTGGTATTTCCCTTGAGAATATCTGTCATCCTTTGAGTAAGATCAGAAATAGATTTGAGCACTCACTAGTGTGTTGGGTTTTTTTCTTCTTGGCATTTATGTTATTCTTCTGTTAGATGCTCTTCACCTTATTGTTTCCTCCTCTTCCTCCCCATACCTCTTGCCCCTTCTGCATGTTTAGTCTCCAGCTTGTCCTGTCTGCCTTGTGGGTTATGACCTATCCTGGCCAGGACCCAGTGAATTCCTGGAAGGGAAGTGGTGTCATTTGTTGTTCCTCCTGCACCTTGCACAGCAGGGCTCTGAGCTTGCAAGTGTGCTTGGAGGCATTGCTTTAATGCAACGATAAACATTTCTACTTACTCTTCTGGTGTATTTTCTACCTTTAAAGATGATTCTAGGTTAAAAGAAAAACAAACAAAAGAAAGCACCTACACAGAAGCAGCTCCATATACTGAAAGTAGGAAATGCTCCCTTCACCCTCATCCTTGCTGAACACTAATTGAGCCACTTAAGTTGAGAAAATTCCTAGAGTTTGGTGCTGTACTTAGCATTAGATTTAGTGTCCAGAGAGATGGGGGCTGTGGTGTGACCTCTACAATTTTCTCATCACCTGGGATTTTATAGATTCTGCTACCAGAGTAGGAATTTAGAATCATAGAATGGTAACATTGGAAGGGACCTCAAGGATCATCTAGTTCCAACCCCCTGCCATAGGCAGAGACACCTCCCACTAGTACAGGTCACTCAAGGCCTCGTCCAACCTGGCCTTGAACACCTCCAGGGAGGGAGCATCCACAACCTCCCTGGGCAACCTGTTCCATTTGGCTCTCAGCTTCTTCTTTTGCCTGGGAGGAAGGAGAGCAGCTACTCTCAAATGTGTTTCAGTCTGCTCTGAGAAACTAGTCCTAAGCCTTGTGTATGCTGTTCATGATCAGCCAGGGCAGTTCTGCTATGTGTGTTCAGTGCAGTTGGAAAAGGTGTAGGACATTTGGGGCAATGTGTGAGTGTCAGCAAATCTGTCATGGGACTTACAGGGATATCTGTGTTCTTCTGAAGCAACCTCTAGACCTTAGTGAGTTATCTTGGGAGCATCTCAGCACATGGATAAGAAACTCCAGTTTCATGTGTTTTCTGCCCATGTTAGATGTGCAGTTTCTGGATTGTGTGCTGATGGAGACAGGAAATATCTTCATCTGTCTATTAGAATGAACTTGGCACAACCTGGGTACCACACAAGCAAAATTAGATCTCATTATCCATAGCTCACTTTTTTTAACTTGGGTACCAATATCAGCATTTCATAAATGAGAACCGCATCTCCTATCAAGTCAGCTTGCTTCTCTCCTGCTCAGTTGATGGGATCTGGGTGGCAATGGGCCACTAACTCAAAGAGTAATTTCAGTATCCTGTCTTTATTTTTCCCTATTCAGGAAGTACAGTTAAAACTGTTCTGTTTACATAGGTGTTTGTTTCTTGCCCATGACGGTGCTCTAAGAACTGTCTTCAAGTATTTGTATTTTGAGAGTCTCTTTCCACATTTCTGTCAATTTGCTTTTTAAAAAAATATTATTCAGGGGAAAGAATATTCTTTGTGCTTCATTTCTGGTAAAATTGTGGGGGAAAAAAAAAAAGGCGCTAAGTTTTTAATCTTTTTGCTGGTAGACGGTGTGGTGGTTTGGGAGTTACCTGCTCCTCCACTCTATCAGAATCCCCCAGACTAGACTCAACCAACTGGAAGTTAAGGACTGAAGCTCTATTTACAGCTTAGCACAATGTACAAGCAGAGATATACACAATAGACATGAATAGTTACAGAAATACACAAGTTTAAGGTAATCCAGAAACTCAATACTCCTCCCAGAAATCAGAGTCCCCAGGAGGGGCTCCCAACCACCCTTCCACCTTCTTCCCACCCCTCTACCTTACCCCAGGGTTTGGCTTACGTGCAAGGTGAGTTTGGAGGATCTGCGAGGGGGGGTTGGAAGCAGAGGTGGTTAGTTAGGTTACTAAGCAGACACACCATCAGCCAGAGAGAATGAGATATTCTCTGTGTCTTATCTATATCTGTGTCTTTGTTCTTATACATCTCAGCAAGCCTATGAGTGAAGCAGACCACCAGTGTGGATTTCACAGCCTATAATATATTTTTTCATTAAAATATTCCAATTAGCCTCAAACCAGCACAGACAGCAAGAAGCTGATGATAGAATTCCTTGCTCATGTATAAGTGTGTGTGTTTGTATTTGACAGTAGAAATTCAGGAGACCTTTAAAGGTTTATTCTAGAACTGGAATAATTCCTTGATTTTTTATGATTAATTGCCTGTAGAAAACTTGGAGTGGTGGCAGTGACTGTCACCCTGTTGGACAGGATAATGTGACTGTGTTCTCTGTCTGCTCAGTAATTAGTAGATGGCAGAGCACTTCTGAACTCTATTTACTTAAATGTAAAACCTTGCAGCAATCGACAGACACACTCTAGCATGCAAGTCAGATCAGCAGATGTAGCCATCTCCCAAGTAGCATATGGATGCCTAATAAATAAGATCAAATCCCTGAGAAAATAATGCTGTGTTTGAGGGGATATATGTTATCTCCTTTTATCAGCCCCTGAGCTGCTGCTGTTGTACTCTCGACATGGGATTAGTAGAGTGGGATTAGTAAGAACATCCTAGACCTAGGCAGAGGGAAGGGAGGCACCACATTATAAGGCTGCATGGTACCTCTGGGAGGGGAGGATGTTAAGTGTTTAGGGGCCAGCTGTTTATGGTGTGTTGGGTGTGGAGTTATTTTTAAGGGCAGGAAGGATAGCTGTAGTCATGTGTTCTGCTGCTTTTGCCATGCCAGTACTAAGCATCTAATTTTGCTGGTTAAAATTGTTGTAATAAAAGCCATAATAGACTTGTTTGGAATGGCCAGTTGTTTGCTCCTTGACACTTTTCCTCTTCTATGAGATCCTGCTGTTTTCAGTTGCGGCCTTCCTCAATGATTTCGGAAGGTAAGAGATTGTTCCTTAAGGCTTTGTTCTTGGCTCCTTTGCTCTTCACCTTGATCTTCAGGTGATGTCTTCAATTCATAGCTCAATCAATGACAGTTGAGGCTATCATATCTCTGTGCAGGTTATTTGTAAAGGTGTGTCTCTGTCCTTTGCTAAGATGCTTTTCAATCCTGCATATTGGCTTGTTTCTCTAAAATGCCTCACAAATGTCTGCACAGTGGGAATAGGATGTTGTAGAAAGCCTCAGTGTCTCCTTTGACTCAGGAGCACACCAGGCAGGTAAGACTGAATTTTCTTCATCTCTCCAGGGTATCAGGCATTGCTCACAGATGGCATTGGACTGGAAGGGATCCTCAAAGGTCATCTTGTCCACTCTCCCTGCAGTGAACAGGGACACCTTCAACTAGATCAGGCTGCCTAGGGCCACATGAACTCTGATCTTGAATGTCTCCAGGGATGGGGCCTTGACTGCATCCCCGGGCAACCTGTTCCAGTATTTTACCACTCTTACTGTGAAGAACTTCCTGTTAGTATTCAACCTAAATCTGCCCTGCTCCAGTTGAAAACCCTTGCCCCTCCTCCTGTTGCTACAAACCCTTCTAAACTGTCCCTCCTCAGCCCTCNTGGGGCCTTGACTGCATCCCCGGGCAACCTGTTCCAGTATTTTACCACTCTTACTGTGAAGAACTTCCTGTTAGTATTCAACCTAAATCTGCCCTGCTCCAGTTGAAAACCCTTGCCCCTCCTCCTGTTGCTACAAACCCTTCTAAACTGTCCCTCCTCAGCCCTCCCATAGGTCCCCTTCAGATATTGAAATGTAGCTCTAAGGTGTCCCCTAAGCCTTTTCTTCAGGCTGGACAGCCCCAGCTCTTGCAGCCTGTCTTCATAGGAGAAGTTCTCCGGCCCTCTGATCGTGTGTGACCCTCCCTTGCACACACTCCAGCAGGTCCATGTCTTTCTTGTTTTGGGGTCCCCATAGCTGGAGACAGTACTCCAGGTGAGGTCTCACCAGAGCAGAGGAGTAGAATCGCTCCTCTTGTCCTGCTGGCCTCTCTTCTTTTGATGCAGCCCAGGATGCATTTGCCACCTGAGCTGCAAGTGCCCATTGTTGGTTCCTGTTCAGCTTCTTGTCCACCAGTACACCTAAATCCTCTCCTAACCTGTTCTGGTTAATGTATATTGAGTAAATCTGTCTTCCAGTCATATTCATTATTTACGTTGGTCCAGCCAAAAGACTTCTTCTAACCTACTTGTCCATGAAATTCCTGTCTTAGAAATCTCCTGTGAACTCTTCATTTAGTTACAATGTCTGATGGATACTTTCTGTCACTCCTGAAAGCTATACATAACTGTGACCCTCTGCATTTAGCTTCACTTGCCAGGCTTTCCAGGGTCTCTTGTCACTTCTACTCTGCTGCTTGCTTGTCAGGTGTTTCCTGATCCATCTTTGTGCCACCTTCTCTGTGACTCCCTATATGTAAATTTGTGACCTCCCTGCATTCATATGCACAGGTCCCTATCCTGTCTGCCTTGTAAGTCCCTCTTGGAGACCTGTGTGTACTGTGCTGCTCAGTGAACCGAGCTGACAGATGTACAAATTGCTGACTACTCCCTGATTCAAGGTTCAGAGAAGTGTTTGGAAAATGCCTCACATCTATATTTGCTGGCAGCACCCACAAAGCAATAATACTTGAAGTGGAAATCAGTCTGTCTGCTTGGTACAACTTCTCCACTTGTAACTCCTAGCATGGATGGCTGAATCATCTTCGTCTAAATAGACAGTGCTGAGAACAGATGGTAAATAATTTACGAAAAGCGAAGCTATGAGCAGCCTAAGATTGAACTTCATGTCAGTTCTTTCTTACTGTCATAGATGGAGACTTGCAGCTCTGAATCACAGCAGACTATAGTCCATTTAGAAGATGAATTTTAAATCATTTAAGAGTGAGACAAAACTGAATTTCTTGAATTAGGCTAATAACAGGCAATGATCCCCCAGAACAAAGGGCTACGAAGGGACAGAGAAGCGCTGCCAGAAATTCATCGTCTGCCTCTACCCAGAAGCCCTTGTCCCAAGTAAAGCTGCAGCCACTTGTCATTTTCACTTCAGCTGCTCCACTGACATGTTCAAACCCAGCACAAGATGCTGTGTCGGGAAGTTTCTTGATGTTGAAAGAAGCAGTGTGAACTGTGAATTCGGGGAGATACCACAGGAGGAATCAATTCAATATTTTAGAAGTAAGAGGCCACACTGGCAACTGCATGCTTTAGGAGTGTTTGCCAGCAAACATTCTGTACAACTGGGGTGACTTGGTGTACTGGTTTGAAGGTAATTGGAATATTTTTAATGAGAAAAATTAGATTGTAGGCTGTGAAAAGAAAACAATGGTGATGTCTGCTTTACTCTTAGGTTTGCTGAGACATATAAAAACAAGGACACAAGCATAGATAAGGCAGTCTGAGTTGGTGTTTCTCCATGGGCATGTGCCTCCATTGTATTAACTGCTTCTGCTTGGGTCTGTGTAACCCAACTGATCATTCTGCTTCTAACCCTCCCTTGCCGATCCTTCCAACTCACCTTGCACGTAAGGCAGATTCTGGGATAAGGGAAGGGGGTGGAAAGACGGTGGAAGGGTGGTTGGGAGCCCCTCCTGGGCGCTCTGATTGCTGGGAGGGGGATTGTGCTTCTGTATTAATTTTAACTTGTATATTTCTGTATATAACTGTAAATATTTGTAATATATTGTAAATATCGGCTTGTAAGTTGTGCTAAACTGTGAATACAAAACTTCATTCCAGCTGGCTGAGTCTAGTCTGGGTGAATTCATTGCATAGGGGGGCAGGGAACTCCCAAACTATCACATTTGGGTAGCAGTTCTTTCCCAGATCCACAGGATCTGCTACCATTCTTCACAGAAAAAGTGATTAGAATTGGAATGGGCTGCCCAGGGAGGTGGTAGAGACACCATAGAATGACAAAATGGTTTAGGTTAGAAGGCACCTCAAAGCTCATCCAGTCCCAACCCCCTGCCATAGGCAGGGACACCTTCCACTAGAACAGGTCACTCAAAGCCTCATCCAACCTGGCCTTGAATACCTCCAGGGAGGGAGCAACCACAACCTCCCTGGGCAGTGTGCTCCAGTATTTCACCACCCTCGCTGTAGAGAACTTCTTCCTAACATCCTTGGAGATGTTTAAAAGGAGACTGGATGAGGCACTTAGTGCCACAGTTTAGATAGTTAGAAGATGTTAGGTGGTAGAGTAGACTCTGTGATCTGGAAGGTCTTTTCCAACCTGGTTCATTCTGTGATTCAAGAGAAATGCTGGGTCTGGGGTCCCTGGGTGAGTTGTAAATGTGGTCTTGTGATAAGGAACTCAAAGTGCTACATGAAGTTACTCCTCAATTTATTACAGGTAACCTTGAGGATGTGTTTACATTTGTGGAGTTGTGGTGGTGTTTGTTTTTTTTTTTGTTTGTTTGTTTTCCTCCGCTTCCTACCTTCCATTAATTTACCGAATTGTGGTTCTCTCTAAACTCTTCTAAGGGAAATAGAGAGTATTAGTACCAGTATAATGTCATGCTCCAGTGTCATTTTTCAGGCCTCAGGAGATTGTTTTGAAAAAGGAACCAAGATAAAAAAGATGAGATGCTTTGACAGTCAGCAGCACAGGTTTGCAAATAACCAACTGCAGGCTACAGTGTCACAGTGCTGCGTTTTTGTCAGGCAAAACTGGTCACGGAAAAGGTGATCTGGATCAGCCTAACAGATCTTGGAGAAAAATAAAGGAAAGCAAAGAGATGCAGTATGTTTTCTCCTGTCTTTTTGATCAGGCAGGTCTGTGCAGACGTTTTCCATCTCCCACAGCAGTTAAGGTATTGGCTGGGAAGAACTGGAGAGTTGCTCCCTGCAGCAGGTGTCAAAGGCTGCGTTGACCGAGGACTGCCTGATCTCTTTCTCTGTAATAACCAGAGCATCTCTGCCGAGGTCAGCAGGCTGAATATTGACTTCTGTGGCTTGAAGTAGTCACTATTCTTTGGAACAACTCTCTTTTCTAGAAGAGACCTTTATTGACCTTTGGAGCATTCCACCCCTGCTTTTTTCTGGGTATAAGGCACTTCTTCCAACTAAAACCTCATTCTTGGCAATGGCTGTGGATTTGTTGACAAGACCTAGTGCAAAACCCATTGCTTAATTCAGTGACCTGCCCAACCTGCCCAGCCTAGTCATGCTGTGTATTAATACCTGCAGCTGTCCTAGGTAACTGCAGTGCCTTCTGACCTCTGGGTGTATATACAATGGAGGCTGTGTAACTCCTTGAACAAATGCTGTCTGAGGACCCCGGACAGGTTGGAGAGATGGGCCCAAGCCAACCTCATGAAATTCAACAAGGCCAAGTGTAAGGTCCTCCACCTTGGTAGGCACAATCCCAAACTCAAATACAGGCTGGAGAACAGCCTTGAGGAAAAGGACATTGGAGTCTGGGTCGATGAAAAGCTCAACATGAACCTGCAGTGTGAGTGCAGCCCAGACAGCAACCGAGTCCTGGGCTGCATCAAGAGCAGTGTGGGCAGCAGGGCAAGGGAGGGGATTCTACCCCTTTGCTCTACCCAATCCGGAGTCCTGTGTGCAATTCTGGAGCCCCCAGTACAGGAAGGACATGGAACTGTTGGAGCAGGTCCAGAGGAAGCCACGAAGATGCTCAAAGGGCTGGCGCAGCTCTGCTCTGAGTTCAGGCTGACAGAGTTGGGAATCTTTAGCCTGGAGAAGAGAAGGCTTCGAGGAGACCTTAGAGTAGCCTTCCAGTAGCTGAAAGGGGCCTACAGGAAGGCTGGGAAGGGACTATTGACAAGGTCTTGTAATGACAGGACAAGGGGCAATGGGTTTAAACTGGCAGAGGGAAGATTTAGACTGGATGTTAGGAGGAAGTTGTTTGCAGAGAGGGTGGTGAGACACTGGCACAGGTTGCCCAGGGAGGTTGTGGCTGCTCCCTTGCTGGAGGTGTTCAAGGCCAGGTTGGAGGAGGCCTTGAGGGACCTGTACTAGTGGGAGGTGTCCCTGCCTATGGCAGGGGGTTGGGACTAGCTGATCCTTGAGGTCCCTTCCAACCTTACCATTCTATGATCTACAGAGCCACAGTACTCCAGAGAAATAAGTCAGCAATGCTTGTTAGAAGCCAACAGCGCAAATGGTATTGGACAGGTGACAGTAGGGTTTAGCTCTAAGATGTAATACAGAAAGAAGTTTCATGATGATTGATATACAAAAAGGTCTTAGATGAAGTTTTGGATTATGGACTCTATTTTTAAAGGTTTATTTTGTTTATTAAGTATTGTTTGGACTTACATTCTTTAATCAGACAAGTCAGTGGTATTCAACAGTAACAACAGAAGTCATTCATTGTGAAGACAGACTTAGATATCAGTCTAACTGATTGGTAGAAATTTTGTGTGGAGTATCCAAGTAGTGCTGACTTAGAAGTTTTATCACATTGATTTTGTGACTTTGTTTTATTTTTTTTTCTCTGTAGTCAGCCTTGTGGCTAATGATGCAACATAGAACATGGCTCCTGCACAGAAAGAAAGAAGGGCATAATTCTGCCAAATGAGAAGTTACATGATTCATTACAAGGACCCTTAATTTGCCTTATTAATTTTTTAGGAGTAATTTGTGAAATCTATTAAGCATGGTAGTCTTGCTGAAAACTGATCTTGAAATTGCAAGAAAATTTCAGAATTATTTTTGTGATGAGTGCTATCCTGTGCTAAAAATACGTTGCACTGCTGCAATCATTTTGTAGCTGGATTCACTCCATCACACAAACTCTTTATCTGAAATTGCTATAAGCCATAACATAGAGCTTTTTACTTGAACACATCTAATTGAGGGAATATTTATTTGGTGCATATTAAATTCAAGCTGGCCTACTTGGGAAGGAATATTTATTGCTTTAAATCTCAGTACTTTGAAGAGAGAAGTTTTAGAGCAACTCTTACTCATATGACAAAGTTAATTAAAAACTTGTGTTTTAGTTCCTGTAATATTTGAAAGGAAGTAGTGTAGCTTTTGACAGAGAGATGTAGTAAATCATGATTTGTTGACAAAATTAAATTGCCAATGAAAATTTAACTTTTATTGGGCACGTTTTGAAACCATTTACAAGGGTATGTATGGAACTTGAGAGAGAAATCTGGTGTGTTACAGCTAAGAACTTGTAATGCAGCACTGTCTATCCTGGCTTTTACAGTGTGATCCTGTGTTATGGAGGCATTATAAAATGGGGACATGTTCTCTACTGTTGATCTAGGAGAGCAGTGTGGCTAACAATCCCGAGGTCTTTTAACAACCCTCCTCCCCCCGCTTTTTTTTTTAATGCCTACAGATCAGTATCAAGAACCAAATCAAAGCTGTCTCAAATATTTATTAAATAGAAACCAATCTGTTAGCTCTTACCATGGCTGTAAATCTGTGCTTGTCATTTTTTTGAGTAGATCCTGTAGCATGATACTTAGCTCCTTCCACTGGAGACTTAGCAGCCTACTGCAATCACAGCCACTTCTCTTTTCTCCAGAAACCACTCTGAAGCAGTTCTGTGTGTGTTTTCATCTCTCTTCCAGTAAACTGTGCTCTCTTGCTGATGATAAAGGTGAAACTTTGGTACTAGAAATCAGCAGGAATGAACAGCAATTATGGGCTGAGGCAGTTGTGTGCAGCATGTGTTTAGATACAGATGAGAAGTAGATCACTGATTGTTAGATGGCAGAACTATTGCTTTGCCTGTCTTGTGTATCTGTCTGGTTGTGCTGTACTGAGTTATTTGTGCTTTAGACAAGGGTTAGGCTTCTTTACTGTGAGGGTAGTGGAACAGGTTGCCCAGGGAGGTGGCTGGGGCTTCACCTCTGGAGATACTCAAGGTGAGGCTCAACAGGGTTCTGGGCAGCCTGGTCTAGCTGAGGATGCCTCTCCTTACTGCAGAAGAGGTTGGACTAGATGACCTTTGGAGGTCTCTTCCAACCCAAGCCATTCTATGAATCTATGACTTAGAGCTGTTTGCTCCATGACTGTAGTTCTCCACACAACTTAAAACTTTAAACCGTAAGTGGGCTAAACCCCAAACAGTGTACTTGAGTCGTTAGATGTATTCATGGCAGGATGGACTTGGTTTGGTGTGGCTCATGTTTTCAGATACATCACTTCTTAGTATCTTCCCTAATTTATTTTGCTTTCAATGTTCTTGAAATTGGCTAGAGGCCAAAATACATTTTTTTCTTCTGTTGCAGTTCCTAAAGGAAAAAAAAAACAAACAAATTTGCTGATATGAGCAGAGTTCAGGCTTCAGTGTGAACATGCAAAAGGATTCTGTTTCTAAGCACATTTAGGCATATATATGCATCTGTATGTATGCATTTTTTCCCAAGAAGGCTGTATTTGCACTGTTTCCATGATGTGTGAGCATAGTATCTGAGGTGTACCAGTACAGGCCGGGGACTGACCTGCTAGAGAGCAGTGTAGGTGAAAGGGCCCTGGGGTGCTGGTGGACAGAAGGATGACCATGAGCAAGTGATGTACCCTTCTGGCCAAGAAGGCAAATGGTATCCTGGAGTGTATTATAAGGGAAGTGCTTAATAGGTCAAGAGAGGTTCTCCTCTCCCTCTGCTCTGCCCTGGTGAAGCTGCATCAGGAATATTGTGTCCAGTTCTGGGCCCATTGGTTCAAGAAGGACAGGGAGCTGCTTGAGAGAGTCCAGCACAGAGCCACAAAGATGGAGTGGAACATCTTTTAAGGTCATGGTTGTTGGCTCTCTTCAACTTGGGGAAGAGGAGACTGAGAGGTGACCTCATTCGTGTGTATAAGATCTGAAGGGCAGTGTTGGAGGATGGAGACAGGCTCTGCTCAGTGATTCCCAAGGACAGCACAAGGGGCAAAAGGTGCAAGCCGGCGCAGAGAAGATTCCACACAAGGGAAAAATTTTTCACTGTGAGGGTGGCAGAACATTGGAACAGGCTGCCCAGAGAGGTTGTGACATCTCCTCTGGAGACATTCAAGCCCACCTGGACATGTTCCTTTATGACCTACTCTAGGTCATCCTCCTCTGGCAGAGTGGTTGGACTCAATCTTTCAAGGCCCCTCTCAACCACTTAAGGTTCTTTGATTCTGTGTTGTGTAAAGTTGAAGTAAGTTACAGATAGACAGTGTCAGCTAACACCTTGGATGTTACATGGCTTTGAGCCCAGGTGTAGCTGAGGGAGTAACAGTACTCTCCTTTTAAACAAAAATTACATGAAAGCTATTTCATACTATTTACAAGGGGAAAAAAAACAAAGAGAAATCTTGACCCACTCATGAGCTAACACAGGCCAAGACAGACATTGGAAAAAAAAATGCCTGAACATGTTTCTGTGCAACTGCTGTAGATGACCCTGCTTTAGCAGGGGCCTTGGACTAGATGATCCCTAGAGGTGCTCTCCAACCCCTGTGATTCTGCTTAGCCCATCTGAATCTCTACCTTCTGTCAGAGTTCTGAGTATATGATAGAGGTGCACCTTATGCTCTGAATGCATCCTAAATTATTAAGGGATCATTAATATATGTTGGAACTATTTGAGACCAATTTTAAATATAAATCTAACAATTCAAAATGTAATAGGAAATAGGATGTGAAACCAAAGTGAAGGTTATAGTATGTGAAAGGAGTGCAACAAAAATACCTGGAAAAGCAGGCACATCTAAGAGTCTGTAGAGGTTTTTTTTGAGCCAGACTGTCCAGAGTTTTTCTTTCTAGAATTCCTTGAATATTTTTCTTCCTCTGGTTTGTTATTCTTAAACCGCACAGCGTAGTAGTGAAGCTTATAGACTACCAAAGCATAGAGTCCCATCTTGTGATGAACCATTAGGAATAATTTTCTGAAATGGTTAAAGCCATATGCTTAGGGAAATAGCCTATCACAAAGTCACTGGAAGGCAGTGCCATACAATATGTTCTGCATCTGTAACTATGTAATCATAGCAGAAATTGATCTTCTGCTGAAATGGATAACCCAGCCACAAATTCAAGGTGCCATTGGCTTTTGGCTATCTATCATAATGTCATAGCTGAATTTAATCTCAGAATATTACAGAAAAGGAGCAGATGTATGGCTCAGTGATCTCTGCAGATATCCAGAGAGGTGCTAGTGAATTTAGACTAAGCTGATGAGTGATTCAAGAATCACTCTGAATGTTGCTAATATCAGCATTAGATTTTTGACAGAGGTTTTTATATAGTGTGCAAGAACAAGGGATGGTTCTCTCTTCTCTGAGCAAGCACTGACTGTTAGCTAGATGGGAAGCAAACATGTGAAGAGTAGACCTACTGTGAGAGTATAGAAATAACACCTGGTTGCCAGGCTTGAGCAAAAAAAAAAACCAACCCACTGATATTGCTGAGAAAGTTAGAGACTTAAGATACTGAGTGCATGGAGTTCACTGACCTTGTGCTTTAACTACTTACTATGTTTAGCCCTCTCAGTAGTTACAACCTACTGCCCTCCAGGTGCTTATTTTTCAGCTAAGAAATTGTGTTCAACTCTTGATGTGTGTTGCCTGTTAAGGAATCTTGTTTTCACTTCCTTGGAACAAGACTGCATTTTTGTATGACTGGGTCCTTGCCTGTGAAGGCAAAAGTTTCATTAAAAACCCCAAACCCAAACAAGCATGGAGCCAGGCTCTGCTTGGTGATACCCAATGACAGGACAAGGGGCATGAGTGGAAGCTGAGGCATAGGAAGTCCATGTAAACATGAGGAAGAATTTTTTTTCCCTGTGAGGGTGAGAGAACCCTGGAACAGGCTGCCCAGGGGAGTTGTGGAGTCTCCCTCTCCAGAGATATTCAAAACCCACCTGGATGTGTTCCTGTGTGATCTGCTCTAGGTGATCCTGCTCCAACAGGGGGGTTGGACTGGATGAACTTTGGAGGTCCCTTCCAGTCTCTGACATTTTGTGATTCTGTGATATCTCTTGATAGAAACAGTACAGGACTTAGAAAATGTGCATCTGTTCAAATGTAATGTGATTGGGGATCTGAAGTCATGCACGTTGCTCACTGCTGGATATTCTGACACTGGTGGCTTGTGGATTTTCTCTTTTTTCCTCTCCTCTCTTCTTCTTTTTTTCCTCTCCTCATGTCATTTGCACAGAAGTTTCTTCTCTCCCAAGTTACAGAAGGGATTTGAGATGGATTGTTGGACTGAATGTTACATCAATGTTAAAACTCATGATTTTTACTTCATTTTCTGTTTAATTTCTTGACCAACACATCTGCTCAGCCATGCCTTTGAGAAAATGGGGAGATTCAAGAGACCCCTGGGTTACAATGGATTCTCATGGAACTGCTCTGTTTCTTAAAATTACTTCAGTCAGGGCATTGAGGATGTGTGTTTTTAGGCAGATGTGAAGTCATGCTCTGCTTCAAACAGATGGGGCTACTCTTTGAGCTGCACCAGGTGGCTGTGATCATGTGCTTAACAGGGTGGGCATGGGTTAAGTCAAGTTTGGCCAGTGTGACTGCGCAGGCTTTGGTCCAGGCAAGCTTGCATCAACCTGCAAAAGAGAATGTCAACAGCCTGTGGGGAAGAGCAGACTTCTCTGCTGCTGCTTCATCTTTCTTTGGAGGAACTGAGGAACTGCTGCCTGTTCTGAGTGTTGCATAATGGAACCAAGCAGCAACACAGCAGGTCTTGCAGTGCTGCACACTTAGCTTACACACAGGAGAAAGAACTTGGAAAACTGTCTACCAGTACCTCCTAAGATTTAGAGGCAGCCTGCACTAACAACATGTAGGTTGTGAGATCTTCACCCTTCTAGGAGTAGATGGTATTCCAGAAGTCTGGTTCTGTAGAGTGAGATTATTTGTGGTGTAAGGTAGTGTGCAACACACGTGAGGCACATCACAAACTGTGCAGTGAGATTGTGTGGTGTAAGGTAGTATGTAACACAAGTGAGGCACATCACAAACTGTCTGTCTAAATTAGCAATCTGCTACAAAGATCAAATTAAAATTAAGGTCAGATTTCCATTCTCCCATCCATGTATTTGGCTGACATGCAAGTCAACAAGAGTTCTGTGTGCAGCTCGAGATGCAATTTGGACCTAAATTAATTTCATTAGTAAAACTGAAACTCAAACATGGTGTGAATGAGACATCTGTTAGTCTGCTGATTCATGTCTAAAGAGAAATGTCATAAGGATTTTTAGAATGCGATGCTGCATATGAAGCAGCTGCACTGACGCTGCAGACCAGTCTGTTTCAAATGAAGTATTAAACAATGAACCCTTCTGTGATGCTTTTCTGTGTGTCTTGGAAAATACAGGGGAAAAAAATTTATGCATAGCAGTGAAAATGAGATAGGAATGGGGGGGGTGGGGGGTGGGGAAGGCAGAGAAGCTTCCAGCTAGTGCTGACCCATTGAGCTTGGAAAAAGTGTCACTGTTCTTATAACTTAACTTCCCTTCCTTAAATCTTCATGCTTTCCTTCTCCTTCCCTGCCCTCATGAAGAGAAGGACTTCAGTTAGGTGTAGCAGCACACAGTAGTCAAGAAATTGTGTACCTGTGAAATCTTAGCTTTAAATGACAGTCTGTTACCTTCCTGTCTAAGCTTGACATTTTGTCTGCCTTTTACATTTAATTTCATTTCATTGTATGTATTTTGTGCTGCTGCTTTTTTCTTGTCAGGCGATGAATTTGCTCCTATTGAGTGCTCACATGATCACAAACCTTCACTAATGGTGACAAAATGTTATTTATTTATGTTTATTTGTTGTTTTGTTTTTTTTTTTTTAACTGGCTTTTATAGCATCTGTTTCCTTTGGCTTGTGAGCCTCTCTGCCACTAAAACTGAGATTTCAAAATAGGAGCTGAAACTGAAGCAGGATTGCACTTAACTCTTTTTCCTTTTCCTTTCTTTTTTGTGGGAGCCTGGTTGTGGAGGGCAGCTAGCATACTCCTTCCAGTGAGAATAAGCTAGGAACACAAGAATGTCAGAGCAATAACAATCCTGTTTTCATGCAAATTTCCCAGAAGTAACAGAGGCATATTGTAGATGACACATAAACAGGCTTGTCTTTAAATAGAATGTTTTTTCAAAGTCTTCCTTGGGGCATCAATGACTGTTCAATGCAACATTAATGGGCTCCTTCTCCTGATAGAATAACGAGAATTTGGAGGCTGAAAGAGATGCTAAACTTGCCTGCTGCCAGATTTTGCATGTCTTTGGTTTTCCTCTAAAATATGTACCTGGATTGAGGGTCTGTTGTCTCGAAGGCAGGTGTAATCCATCCTCCTGTCTGCAGTGCCAGTGACCTCATTTAAAAGAAAGTCTTCTCCTGTGTAAGTAAAGCCAGCTCAGATGGCTTGGAAATAAGATAAAACTGTATTTACAGCACAGCTAAATTTGCAAGCATATCTACACAATATATTAACAAGTATTTACAACTATATACACTTTAGAAATAATGCAGAAATCGAAACTTTCCTCCAGGACAAAGAAAAGAAGCCCAGGAGGGGCTCAACGCTACCTTCTCTCCCCAGACAGAAAATAACCAGCAAGGCTCACAGTGTTAGCTGTTAGCCAGGGTTAGTGGAAGAGAATAGAGAATCAAAGAGTGCTCAGAAGCAAAGAGGACAGAATTATAGAATGTCAGGGACTGTAAGAGACCTTGAAAGATCATCTGGTCCAACCCCCTGCAGAGCAGAATCACCTAGACCAAGTCACACCGGAACACATCCAGACAGTTCTTGAATATTCATTTCCAGAGAGGGAGACTCCACAACCTCCCTGCGCAGCTTGTTCCAGTGCTCTGTCACCCTCACAGGGAAAAAACCTCAGGTTCACATGACGAGGGGCAGTGGGTGGAAACTGAGGCCTGTCACTGGGCATTGCTGAGCAGAGCCTGGCTCCATCTTCCTGGCACTCATTCCTTACATATTTATAAACATGAATGAGGTCACCCCTTAGTCTCCTCCTCTCTAAGCTAAAAAGCCCTGGTTCCCTTGGGCTTTCCTCATAAGGAAGATGTTCAACTTTATACTTGGGCTTTTTATCCCTTTTAGCAGACCAGTGAATGATACAGACTTGATCATTATTTTCTTCTTACAACCAATGATCTGATTTCTCTTCTTAGAACATTCCAGTGAGCCTTAAACCAGCACAGTAAGATCAACAGATTGCGAGTAACCAAACAGCAAGTGCAGCTGGGTCTGCCGCCCCGAGTGGGTAGCGGGGGTCTGCCGCCCCGAGTGGGTAGCGGAGGTCTGCCGCCCCGAGTGGGTAGCGGAGGTCTGCTCTCCAAAAACTGAAATGCTGTGGGGGTGTGAATTATCTTCTGAACTTTGCTCTGAGGATTGAAAGATAATAAAGAGCCTATGCAGCTCCTTGTAACCACAAGTACTGTCATAGAATCATAAAATGGTTTGGGTTGGACGTGACCTCCAAAGGTCATCTAGTCCAAACCCCCTGCAGTGAGCAGGGACATACTCCACTAGATCAGATTGCTCACAGCCTTGTTGAATCTCACTTTGAATATCTCCGGGGATGAGACCTCAACTATCTCTGTGGACATGTTCTGGTGTTCTACCACCTTCATGGTTAAGAATTTGTTCCTAACATGTAATCTAAATCTACTTTAGCTTCAAATGATTACCCCTTATCCTATCTCTCCAGGCCTTTGGAAACAGTCCTTCTGCAGCCTTCTTATAGCCTTCTTCAGGTACTGGAAGGCTGCAATTAGGTCTCCATGGACCCAGGCTGAACAACCTCAGCTCCCTCCATGTGTCCTCATAGGAAGATGAAATCCAGTTTGCCCTGACTTTGAGGAGTGAAGTGTGTTTCTTCTCTTCCTTGATTCCAAAGGAATTTGCCTTCTCCCACATATGATTCGATAATAATTTAGGTCTGTTTTCCATAATATTCTATGATTAGACTACTCAGGTTTCTTATTCTTTGTCCTTATTTTCTTTTTCTACCCTTTATCAAAATCAAGAGCTTCGAGGGGTGTCTCTTTTCTTATTCAAGGAGACACTGCAAATCAGTTTGGGCACTAAAACTCACCCTTTTGCTCATCTGTTATTCCTTCTGTGTTGTCATTGCAGCACCCCATTATACCCATCACCTCTGAGCAGGCTGTGGAAAGGCTGCATAGAACAGCATTTTCGTGTCAGCCAGTTACACCGGCTGTGATGATTTGGCACAATTTCCATCTGAGCTGTGCACGGTTCCCAAGTCTCTTTATGTCAGAGGGACAAGAAATGCTTTGTGTTTTGACAGGTGTCTATTGTTTGGTTTTTAATTTACTTGCTGAGATGAAGTCGTCAGCTTGTTTGGATGAAGGTGGCATGAGTTAGCACATCTGCAGAAGACCTAGATTGCTACAGCAGAATTCCGGGTACACTCGAAGTACTTCATGTCCCAAGTATGTCTTTTGCTCTTCCAGAGCAAGTCTTTTAGTAGTTAGCTTCCACTGAAGCTGTTCTACTCTGTTGAATTTAAATAGTCATTTTAGCAGAACCTGGAATATGAGTTCTTGCAAATTCTCTAAGCACCAGGCAATTGAGCTTTTTTCCCGATCCAATGAATATTAAAATATTTTATACAAATATTTGCTACGTATTAATTGAGAACAAGTGAGCAAACAAGAATAACTCCATATGCTGATGCTTACTATAGTTTGCTGGTAGTGAGGAAGCAGGATAATGGTAGAGCTCCAGCACATACTTCTGCAAGTACTTGTCAGGCAGAGTGAGTAACTTCAATGCGATGATCTACTCTTAGAACATTCTGTGACTTAGTAGTGTAAGAGCCTTCAGTGAGTAGGAGATGCAGATCTGCCAGAAAGGAGGCTTTAACTTGCTAGTGTCCAGGTGAGTGTTGTAGTTGCTTATTTAGATTTGTTAAGGTCATGCAGAATTTTTGGTCTTTATAACTTGATGAAGACCATTTTGGACCTCGTCAGCTTGTGCCTGTGCTTCTAAGGCCTGTGTACTTCTGCATTAACCTGGAAGGGCAGGATCATGGTAATGCAAAAGGCCATAAGATTGAAATGCTCTAATATAAACCAATCACTTCTTTTTAAGAACATGAAAACTGGCATACACCATAGATGGTAATTTAGATCATGTTGCTTAATTCATGATTTGGTGGACTGGTACGGAGCCAAATGCTATTGTAGCCATTAACTTATTTGTACAACCCCTTTCCTTCAGATGTAAGAAGAGAGAATAGAAGAAGCTGGATCTAAGAGGAGTGGTTATTTTTTTTCCCCTATTGCTTTCCATTGTTTTGTGTTCTTAACTGATGGGAAAAAAAAATGTTATGTTCCAGTATGTAGGTGTGTTTAAATGTCACTCTTTTGTCAAACATCCACTTCTGGCTTAGTACTGAACCGTTAACTTAGAGTGAACAAAAACACTTCTGAGGAAAAAGTAATGGTCTAAGGTTCTTGTTTGTGTGGAGTTTTGTTTTGTTTGGTTCTTTGATAAAGCTGAGAGATTCCTGGTGAGAGTGCATGGCAAAAGGCACTGTATTAGGCCACAGGGTTTTTGTCTTGGAAAGTATCTTGCTTGCTTAAAAAAATTGCTTGCCTTTGGTGCCACTGATAATTCTTCTTCATTGGATCATAGGGCAGAGTCTTCTAATATTTTTCACTGTGGTATTGGACTTTCAGGATTGAAACCCGTTATTGCCTGTTAATGATGAGGACTATAGATGTTTCTCAGCAAATACGCATGTACCTTCATGAACAAGCAGGTGTGGCAGTCACCTTGCTAGCAGTGCTACCCGAAACAGCAGAGCATACCAGGAAACATATTACTCCTTCTGCATACCCTTGAACTGAAATCAGTGGCTCAGACTCATCTGTCACTGGAAGAAGGTGCTCATACAATGTGCATATTTTCTGTTCAATCCAAAAGACTCGAAGGAAACTTGTTCTTCTTCTGGAGACCATCTATTTATCTTGGCTGAAAGCAACAGTCATTCTGAATTGTTTTGCCAGGCTAGGCATAGAAAAGAATGGACACAAGAAAAACCCTTCCCAAAACAAATCTCTAATTCAGTAGATTCGATTAAACTGGAAGAGACATCAGAGCTGGCAAGTTTTGAAACACTGTCTTTTTGAAGCTTAACTAAGTGCTTTCTTTTTAAGTTAACTATTCCCCAATCCCAAGTCAAACCTTGCTGTCAGCCAAAACCAGAATTCCAATAATGCACTTGCACAGAGCTGAAGCAGCTGTTGTGGTAGAGAGCTGGGAATTTTGTCCTTCATTTTCTTTTCTGACTGTCTTCCTGGAAAGTAACCCAGAACATTCATCATACCTTGTTATTTTAGCTCACCCATTAAGAACTAAGACTACTCACTAAGTGTCAGTAGTGTGTTGATAAACCGTGGTGGATTTTTAGAATCATAGAATGGTAAGGTTGGAAGGGACTTCAGGGATCATCCAGTTCCAACCCCCTGCCATAGGCAGGGATTTTCAGAGGGTAATCAGTAGGGTTCCTTCATGGAATCCAGAAGCAGTGGATTTCTGTTCTCAGCTTTTTTCTGGATCCCTACTAGAATTGTTTGATTTTCAATGAGTTTATTAAAGAACTTAGTCAAGAACTTTTCAGCATCTGTAATGATGAAGCAACTTAGGTTTAGCTGACAGAACTTCTTATTTTGAATAACAAAATACTGAAAAACTGTTTGGTCTTTTGGTTGTGTCATTTGTGTATTTTATTTATTATTTTTAGATTAACAAAAGTCTAAAGAATTTTTAGGTCAATGTAGGTAAACTCATTTGGTACAGAGTTGTAGTAAGTATTAAGAACAGTTGAATGCCTTCAGCAGTCTTCCGCAACAGAGAGTAGTACAGCAATAGTTTTAAGATATTATGTTAATATTCAGCAGTATATCTCATAATTCAATTGATAAAATGGCTCTGCAAATAAAAAAGCTTAACTTCCTCATCTCTGGTAAAAGCCTTGGAGCTGTTGTCTCAAATCCTTGTCAGTGTGGGAATTGGGCTATGAAAACTCTAGCGATACAGAGCAAGAAAGGGCTATTTGATGCTGCAGTTCAGTTTTGTCCCAGTTTTGTCTTAACATTTGATAGTCTGGGATATCAGAAACAGCTTTCTAGAGCCAGCAGCAAGTTCCAATGCCCCTAGTTTTGCTTTGTTGACTTTTTTTTTTGAATCTGTGTCTTACTATTTCAAGAGCTCCTTGTCAGACAACAGAAAGTGTGTGTTTTTGTGTGTTGTCTTGGTGCTTTGCAGGTTAGTATGCTTTAACTAGTTGCAGAGAAGCTCAGGTCACTTGGAAAGTGAGGGCTGAGCTTTTCTTGGGGTCTTGCCTGCTGCACAGGCTTGGCACTTCAGACCAAAGGCTTTGCATGTCCCGTGGCACAACCAGCTCAGAGTGCAGGGCTGCTTCCAGTTGCTAATTTCTCCCTGAGCCAGCAGCTTCAGTGGGTTTGCACTGCTATTGCAAGTGCACCATGCTTCTGGTTAGAATTAGCTCAGAAAACCATGACTCTAAGGGGACTTCTTGAAGGGAATTTAAACATAATTTTGAGTTTGCCTAAACCAAGCATTGGCTGGAGTGATTAGAGAGCATACACGCAGCAGATAGCCTTTCTACAGCTTGGGGCCGATCCTCTCGCCAGACTGGGGGAAGAAAGCAGCAGTGCCTTCATACAGCAGGGGAGCATAGTTTATTACCCAGTAGGTGCAATTTAAAAAGATCTGAGAGAGAGATGACAGATGTGAGAAGAACTTATGTCCAAGTAGGGTCAGTTATATTTAGATGCCCTGGTATATTTGTGTTTTGAAATGGCTTTTTGAGAAATAGCAGTCTTAAAAGGAAGACCAGAACCTAGCCAAACCACATGCTGTTTGATTTTACATCAAACCTTTAAGGCAGGATAATATTCACTCCAGGGAGAAAGAGTAACTGAATTAAACATGTGGAAGCCTAAAGGTACTGAGATTTTTAGTAATCTGTGTGCAGTGTCCAGCCATGTCTACAGAAATTTTATGAAAGAGCTTTATAAATTTAGAGTGGAATTTAGTCTACACTGTAATTATGGAACTGGGGATTATTTTTTTTTTTCCAGAGGTGGTCACCTCTGACAGTTTGCGCCAAAGTTCGTTGAGCAGAGTTGGTTGTTATTTAAAGTGACCTCTCCTATTTCCAAGTCATGAGCTGTTGAATCTGAACCTCCATCTAATATTACTAAATATTTTCAACAAGTCTGTCAAGTCCTTGCCTTCTCTCCCTCTTTGACCTAAACCAAGTACTGACATAACTGCACGATGTGGCGCTCTTTTTGCTCACTTCATCATCCTCATCTCTTTTCTTACTGTGATGATTTGGGAGTTCCCTGCCCCGCCCTCCCCCCAACTTTGTAAAATGCCCCAGACTAGACTCAGGTGGCTGGAAGTTAAGGACTGAAGCTCTATTTACAGCTTAGCACAATGTACGAGCAGGTATACACAACACAGGAATATTTACAGAAATATACACGGTAAAGGTAATATAGAAACACAATCCCCCTCTCAGAAATCAGAGACCCCAGGAGGGGCTCCCAACCACCCTTCCACCTTCTCCCCACCCCTCTACCGTACCCCAAGGTTTGCCTTACATGCAAGGTGAGTTTGGAGGATCAGCCAGGGAGGGTTAGAAGAAAAATGGTTAGTGAGGTTACTCGGCAGAGAGGGGAAAGCCAAAAGCTGCTAAACAGCCTGAGAGTTTCTGCAAGCCTGAGGCTTATCTTTGTTTCATATTCTTTTCTTACACATCTCAGGAAGCCTATGAGTGAAGTAGACATCACCATTGGTTTCTTTTCACAGCCTATAATATAATTTTCTCTATTAAAATATTCCAATTAGCCTCAAACCATCACACTTGCCTTTTGAAGTGGAGTGATAGGTCTTTGGGAAGGCATCTGAGTGTCTCTGTGGCCATGAAAAACCAAGTCTGGTGAATTTCTGGTCATGAGCAGAGCCTGAACTCTGATTTTACTGTGTACTATTCACTAATGAAATCACCAGTAGGAAAAAAAACACTTGATGGAACAAAAACAAGTAGCAAAGTATTAGAAAAATCTGACTAGGAGAGAAAGTAGATGGTCCTTCTGTGTTTTTCCTTGCCAGCTTAATATTTCATTATAGACAGTTTGGAGTTTTTTTTCCCCATAATGAGGAATTCTTGGCAGTTGTATAATGAAGCGTTAATTTTTAATGGTGTATTTTGGTTTGTTTGTTCATTTTAATGTGGAGTGAGCCTGTTTGGTTTTGTGTTTGTGTTTTTTTTGTTTGTTCATTTTTCCTTTTACATTCCTGTGTGACCTAAATTAGGCTATGTGCGACTCACATTTAAAGAACCTTCCCATCCGCTCTCACCACTCTGGTATGTCCTTATTTGCTGCCTGAGGTCTCTGGCTTAGCGAAAGTAAAAGCCGTTCCTTACTAAAAGTTTTGCTTTTCTCCTTTTGGCCATCCAATTGGTACTCCAACAGCTGCCTCCCTGTCAGTTTGAGAAAATCCTGCTGTGGATGCAGCCAGTTGTGTGCAGCACTAAGCAAAGCTTTCCATCTTTTTTTTTTTTTTTTTAGTATAACCTACCAGTAAGGAGTTGACACACTTCTGTTTTTCCCTGCTCCCTCTTACATCCAACTAATTCTCTGCTGGTTCTGTGTTCAGTTTTATTCACCATATGTTGTTGCTGCTGCTTCTTTCTAATTCATGGAGATAAGTGTGCTGCCACCCCTGGTGCCAAAATTGTTGCGTTTTCTCCTGGGAAGTCCCAGGTGCAGTGTTTATGATGCTGCATGGTCCTTGTCCTGTGTGTTAGTGCAGAACAATTCATCACAGGTGAATAGGACAGAGAGGTGTGCAGGGAAAGCTTCTGCAAGGTTTAATGATCTGTGTTTTGAGCCTTTTGTATTGGTTGACTAGGGGCTTTTTAGTCTGGAGAAGAGAAGGCGGAGAGGGGATTTAATTAATGTGTATAAATATTTGAGGGCTGGGGGTCAGGAGCAGGGGAACAGGCTCTGCTCGCTTGCTCCCTGGGATAGAACAAGGAGCAATGGATGGAAGCTGCAGCACAGGAGGTTCCAGCTCAACACGAGGGGGACTTTGTTTACTCTAAGGGTCCCAGAGCAGTGACACAGGCTGCCCAGAGAGATTATGGAGTCTCCTTCTCTGGAGCCGTTCAAGGCCTGTCTGGATGTGTTCCTGTGTGACCTGAGCTAGATTGTCTGGTCCTGCTCTGTCAGGGGGATTGGACTCGATCTCTTTGGGGCCCTTCCAACCCCTAACATCCTGTGAGCCTGTGATATTTGATCAGAAACCTACAGTACTGCTTCCCTGAAAGCCCTGTTTCCTGGAGATGTGGGGTTATATCAGAAGGCTGCCATGAGTAGTTGTGTTTGTGTGGGATTTGTTTGCCTTTTAGTGGAAACAGAACCCTTGGTCCTTAGAGCTTAAGAGAAAAGCTTAAAAAATGTCACCCAGTAAGGTTCAAAACCTGAAGGATAAGTTGAAAAATAATGCGTTATTTCTATATAAAAACACAACAGCACAAAATCCTCTTGTGACTGTTCTAAGGTTTTTTTGAGAGGTCTGGGCTACAGCATGCGCTGGGAGGCAAGTTTGGAGTAGATCCTGCAGATTTGTATCTCCTTGTGTTGCTTTTTCCCTTTTCCAAAGAGAAAAAAATGAATAGAGAGAACTAATAAAGAAACCTTGGAGGTGAAGTGTTGTGTACATCTTAAATGAATAAACATTTCTCTGCAAACTGCTGCTGCTCCTCTTTTTGTTTTTAAGTAGCTTTAAAATCATGAACTAGATAGAGAGGAGGGCGGAATCTTTGCTTGCTTCTAGCTCAGAAATGAATATTTAGTCATGTAGAAAGGGTTTATGAAAGCAGATTCTTTTTTCAAAGATGATTGTCACAGTAGCTTAAATTGTCTGCCAAGCATCATAATAGAGTTTTACTACTGTAGGAAAACAAAAGCAAAAGATAAGCTTAACTCACTGAAATACTAAAAAAGAACAAAGAAGAGAATAGTAGAGAGTCTCATTGATGATGAGCGAACACAGCGACTTCCATGCAAATAACAACTGGAAAGGGGTTAGGGAGGAAGGTTACAACACTGAATGGATTCAGAGATGTTTCCCTTCTGCAGTGGGGATCAGACACTGTGGTAACAAGCATGGGGGAATGGGTTTGTGGGCTCTGGAGCAAAGCCTCCCTCCTGTTTTCCAAGGGGAAGCCTCCAAGGCAGCATCTGGAGTAAAATGTCCATCTAAAAGTCTTGCTGGCAGAGAAGGAAAGAGAGAGAAAAATGAAGTGATGCAGACATGGCCCAAACCAAATCTTGACCACTTAATTTCTTGCCATCTTTATTTCTCTGCTTGAAACTGGATCAACTGGCTAATCTGCTCTTTCCCTGCTTTCAGTTGATAGCAAAGACATGGCATAGGCTGACAGATGACAGGAGAGATGTGTAGTTGAAGCAATGATATTAGAAACTATTCTCCTTTCAAGAAGAAAGGAGGTGCTCTCCTTTGAGATAAGCAGTTATGAGTCACCAGCACTGTCAGACAGCCAGGGCTCCCTACCAGCGTCAAAATGTCACACACTCTTTCTGTCTAGCACTTGCAGTCTCTTCGAAGACTTCCTGTGTTGTTGTAATCTCTTAAATTATTTGTAAATATTTGTTATTGGAGATGAAATGAGTGAGTATCAACCAGGTGAATGGTTCCTAGGACTGTAAGACATACTGGGATGTAGAAAGCTATCTCAATTTCCAGAAATTTAGCCCTGATCTTGCATACATTTGGACATTTAGGCTTCCTGTGGTGACTATTTGTGTCTCTAGACTCAAATAGAGGTTATAAATATGCATGTTACTGAAGTATGGAAGGACTTGCCAGGACCTCACTGCAATGCCCTGTGAGACACCCCGTGAGCTCCATTTTCTGTCCCTATCCAAGTGGTGAAGAACATATTGCACGAAGCTTTGGAAGTAGCTTGGCCATGCTATTTTTCCTCCTTAAATCTTACAGGTTTGGTGGATTCTTATTATGGCTTTATTTTTAAATTTGCAAGCTATATATAGAAAGAAATGAGGAGCAGAATGGCAGCTGTGTGTATGAGGCTTGCAAAAAAGCTTTTCTGCCTGCACTGCTTCTTGGAGTCAGTGGCCATGCTGCAGGTAGGGGGATTGGATGGTTGAACTTCATGTTTAGACTTTAATTCATCTCTTTCCTTGAAAAGGGATCCCTGACATACACTCCAGAGCAGTGATAGTGAGCCTGTGGATGCTGTCCTTCTCCATGGGCTGCATGAAGGACAGAGCTGAAAGGGTTGATCCTGTGGCTTCTCTGTATAGTGAGGCAGCGGGGCGAGCTGCAGTGCCTCACCCTGGCTTATTTTAGCCATCTGTCTCTCTGATGTTTTACCATGACTTTGTAACCAGATTATATCTGTACTGAAGTCATCGTGGTGTATCATAGAATGGTCTGGGTTGGAAGGGACCTTCAACATTCATCTAGTCCTCCATCTCTCTCTGCAGTAATCAGGGCATCCTCAACTAGTTCAGAGTCCTGTTGACCCTCATCTCTTATCTCCAGGGATGAGGCCCCAACCACCTCCATGGGAAACCTGTTCCAGTGTTCCACCACCCTTGTAAAGAGCCTGTTCCTAACATCCAATTTAAATCTGCTCTGACTCTCCAGTTTGAAGCCATTGTTCCTCATCCTGTCACTGCAGGCTTTTGTAAACAGTCTCTCTCTGTCCTTCTTGTAGGCCCCCTTCAGGTATGTCAAGCTAATATTTTATTTTTCCTACATCAGGATAATATCCTTTGCAGATCTTGCCAATGGCTTTTACACCTCTTAACTTCATTGTTTTGCTGTGGAAATACTGGTGGGTGTTGGGTGCAAACCTGGCTAGATAATGGTCGTGAGAGGTTCCTTACTGGTGTTGTATATGGGTTATAATGCACTGGGAATGATGAGGAAAAGGTCTGTCCTGGCACCAGTTCTTTTCCACGTTTCTGTTTTTGTAATGCTTTGGATAATGCAGAAGGGAGCATACTCATTAAGCTTGCAGATGACGTGAGGCCGGAATGGGCTATAAATATATCACATAAATAATAATCTTAAAAAAAACTTGGATGCGGTTCAGTGAAGACAAATGTAGGAACAATCTCTTGGATTTGTGCAGAAGCCTTGCAAAAAAAAAAAAAAATAAAAAGATCTGGAGCTGTGGTAAGTCACAAGCTGAACATGAGTCAGCAATGGCATTGCTATGAGAACTGTTCTTGGAGAAATCATAGAATGGTAAGGTTGGAAGAGACCTAAAGGATCATCTAGTTCCAGTCCCCTGCCATAGGCAGGGACACCTCCCACTAGTACAGGTCACTCAAGGCCTCCTCCAGCCTGGCCTTGAACACCTCCAGGGAAGGAGCAACCACAACCTGCCTGGGCAACCTGTGCCAGTGTCTCACCACCCTCACTGCAAACAACTTCCTCCTCACATCCAGTCTAAATCTTCCCTCTGCCAGTTTAAACCCATTGCCCCTTGTCCTGTCATTGCAAGACCTTGTCAATAGTCTCCCTCCCAGCCTTCCTGTAGCCCACTTCAGATATTGGAAGGCTACTGTAAGGTCTCCTGGAAGCCTTCTCTTCTCCAGGCTGCAGAGCCCCAAATCTTGTAGCCTGTCCTTACAGGAGAGCTGCTCCAATCCTCTGATCATCTTTGTGGCCCTCCTCTGGACCCACTCCAACAGTTCCATATCAAAACTCCTTGTTGTGAGAGATGCAGCAGTCACGTTGACTGTCCTGCCTGCAGGTCGCCTGGCTTTGTCCTCCTGCCTCACATTCTTCCTGTGACCTGTTAAGCTACTGCACTGAACTTAAAGGGAAAAGCTGAGGTTACCAAGCTGACTCGACCTGAAGGTGCTTACCCTGAAGAAGGCTGGCAGGAGGTGTGATAATATGCTTTAAGAGAAACCCATTCTCTGTATTCTTGGTGCAAGAAGCTTAAGTTTAATGGTAGGCTACAATGAAAAGCCAAAAAACAATGTTGGGAAGATTTGGGCTAGATCATTTGAGAAACCAAAGATGTGAGAGGCTTGAACAGGAGGCAAGTGAGATCTGGTGTGATAAATTTGGTGTCTTTTGACTGTTCACTGTGAACTACAAATGATGTTACAGCCCTGCTGAATTCAGATTTTCTCTGAATAAAAGCCACTCGTTAACAATGCTTGGTGTGCCATGTGCCTCCCAGATTATCCCATTGGAGCTCAAGGAATGATGCTGTGAAGGTGGCACAAAGTTATGTGAGTGGGTACATGCTTTACTTACCTATATCTGTGCTTTTGTCCAGCTCCAATACAAACAGTTCTGCTGAAAGACATTATAAAAGCTGTGTGTCCGACTGCTCACACTGTTGCATGTGTCTGAGGACATCTTGGTGAGTCTGTGCCCCTGTGCTGGAGTGCTGAGAAGTGTACTTGTGTCTGGGTAGTTTCTGTGAGAACCAGGTCTTGGCCAGGCAACTTGTCATGGCTGGAAGTGGTGCTGCTACAAAGGTGTAGGAGGGAACTCTTGTTGACTCCAGGAAAGCATACTGAGAGGAGTCTGTTGCCTACCTGCTCAGGGCATGATATGCTGCCTTTGACACAGTGGCAGTGCATGTTTGTTTCTGCTGCCTCCTCCTCACTTGTGTTGGCATCGCTTTAGGCACTACGCGATGTTTATAGGCCCACATGGTGACCTGAGTCAATGTAGTGAGCTGAGCTAGATGTAAGCATTAAAAAAAAACCCTGTTATTTTGCCAGAGGCTTTATTTGGCTCGTATGTGGTTCCCCACTTGAACCCACAGACAGCTGTACCAGCCTAAGTGGGCTTTTTGAGCAGGGAGAGGCACGAATGGGAGAGATTGAAGGATGCCTGCACTTCTACTTTAGCCAGGGAAGCCACGCCTTGCTACAGCCCAGGGGGTCCCCCAACAGAGCAAATCTCAAGTAGAACAGCTTTGGAAGCTGTTGACTTGAGGTGTGCCACAGAGGCTGCACGTAGCATGCATGCAGCTCTGCTGGCTGCCAAGTAGCAACCACACCATTTGTATTCCGTTGCCTGTGTAAGCATTAAATTACATGCTGTTAGAGTTTTGAAGGAAGATATTTAAAGCCATCTAAACTTTAATGGAAACAAGATTTCAATTATTCTTTTAATGATAAGGATGGAAGTTTTCTAGTCTATCTAGAAAAAAAACCTTGTTCTTTAATGAATGTCAGTAATTAGAAATGCACTAGTCTATAACTGAATTGCTAATGAATAATCTATACGTTTAGCAGTTTCTTTCTTCTTTCCCTTTGTCCTTTATAAAAAGTTCCCAGTCAGCTACATACTTCCCACTGTGTACTTGTAGAGCGTGCCACTGTCTTGCCATATGGTTGCCTTCCACTAGCACTTAAGAGGATTGTGTGCAAAGGCCTCTGAATCTTTGGGGACTATATATTTGCTTGTGGTCTTGTCAGAACATGCAACATTTCGATAGGCAATTTCTCATGTTTGCATCCACTGAATACCAAGTCACTCAAAAGACAGCATAACAAAATTGTGCTGTACTTAAGAGTAATCAGGTTTATATGATTTAAAAAAAAAAAAAAAAAAGTTAGGGTGGATATATTTTTTCAAGCTTCTTGGTTCATTTTCTAGAGGTTGTTTTTATGGCTGGCTGGATGTTTCATGGATGCATGTAATCAGTTTCTTGGCAAATGTATTTACAAGGACATTATTTACGGTCATTTTTCCCCTGCATTATTTAAAAATTAATATGGCCCCAAATGAGTAAACTTGAGGGACTCAAATCACATTGATAGAGAGATGCAGTAGGGGAAGGAGGAGAAGGTATAGAAATAATGGTCAAAGGTCTCTATTTAAAAAAAAAAGGGGGGGAAATGATTAAATAGCAGTGTATTGATGTTGCTGAGCACTACACCTTTACCCCATTTATGCGAGCACTGAAGCATTTGAAGAGTATTTTAGATAACTTCCACACAGGTTTTTCTTCAGAGATGAAAATTATAGGCACCTTTTTAGAACAATTTTTGTGTGAATTATCTCTTTGTGCTACTGGAGCCTGCTTACCTGACATTTGAAAGTGGCTATGCATGATTTCCCCTTCCTCAGAGCTCTCATTATTGTCTCATGGCAGAAGCGGTTCTGCACGGAGAGCCCCACAGCATTCAGAGGTTTGAGCTACTCTGTGTTGTAACATCACCTCTGTGACGTCTCTACCCCTGCAATCCCCATTTCACTGTGGCTTTACTTTCTGCAGGGCTGCCTGGCAAGTGGCTGACAGGTGAATCTGACCTAGGCCCAGTGGGTTGTGTTCTTGTGTCTTTGGAGCATGGGATGCTCTTAAGGAGGGAGGAATTTCAAGTGTGAATATATGACCAATGGCTTGAATGGAAAATGGAAGAATCTGGACCAGTTCTTGGGCTTTGGGCAACTCTGAACAAGCCCCTTCAGAGCTATTTGAGCTGTGAATTTGTTGAAGGGTTCTGTATATACTACGGTGTCTGAGTAAAAATGGACCCTTTTCTGCATGTCTATGGGATAATATTATGAGTATCTTTTTAGATGAAGTTTAGTCCTGACAAAAGAAATGGGTTATGGGAAAGATGAGCTGCATCTTCTGCATAAAAAACTCTTAACAGTGTTGGGACCATAGTGGGTTAACAACGCTGACACGAGGAAGTCAGGAGGCATTTCAGTGCATTGATATTACAGTGACTTGAGGGCTTACCTGCTGAGGAATTCTGGAGGTTCTTCAAACCTTTTTTCAGTGTATCAGAAAGGGAAGGCAGAAAGAGGGTGATGGCAACTACTCCTCTTTTGTTGCTGGAGATGACGTTTTTACTAAATGTGTTAACTTTCTGTGGGTCTGCTTGGAGACTGGCTTAGGGCAGGGGATTACAGAGCTTGTAACAACTATCAAATGCAGAGTGGCAATGGACTGCTAGTGGATCCTCTCCTTAAGCTTATTCTAGTGCCACATCAGTACATCTGCTTTATGTGCAGATCTTGAGTCCAGGACACCTCCTAAACATCTTGGGGAGGAGCTCTCCCCACGCATTCAGCTTAACTCTGAAAGGCTAGTATCCATGGGTGGTTTTCTGTCCTTCCCTTTACCCCCTCCAGTTGTTTCACCCTGGAATGGAAACATGAGTATGTCACACTGAACTATGTCCTGTGAACATCAGATAGCTTTGAGCAGATAAAAAGGATGGGTGCCAGGTTCCTTTCTGTCTAGAAACCTGTTGAATCTACATCAGAAAATTTGGCCAGGGCTTTTAATAGAGAAAATGCAGCTGTCACTCTGCTGTTGCTGTTAAAGACAGTTATGTGATCTGACAGTAGTTAATGAGTAGGGAACATCAGTGCAGTCTAAAAAGCTCTTGCACAGGAAAAATCCCTTAGATTTCATGACTGTGGATGCATTTTGCCTTTTCAACTATCCTGATGTGGATGAAAACTTAGTTACTTTCAAGTAACTCAAATTGGGCACACGATCAGCTTGTGTCCCTTTCCCATTAGGTTAAATGGCTTTAAGTAAAATAAAGTGACTCTACCTGGACTGGGAGTAACTGGAATGCTGCAGTGCTCCAAGAAAGGCTGGGATATTTATAAATGGATCTGATACAGGAATATCAATCAGTAAATGAGTGAATAGGAGCTGTACTGATAAATTTTGGGCTTTTCTTTTTGGCATGTGAGTAGGTGGGGAGGTGTCGCCCCCCCCTTCTAGAGCGACTAATTACATTTCCCACATGACATTTCTCTCTCCTTGACATATCCCATCATTCGCATCAGTGATGATTGTCACCAGTCCCCCTGGCATCTCCTGTGCTTGAAAGATGAAGCCATTTGTTTAGGGGGAAGGGAAAAAAAAAAATCCCAGTGTGTTGTTTTTTCCACTGTCCTAATTTTCTTGCTAAGTTACTTGAAACACTCTGAGGTTTTATTCTCATAAACAAGTTTATTCTCCAGACAGGCTTTTCCCAGTTGCCCCAGCCCTATTAGACACCTTGGCTTCCATGTGTTTGTTAGTACTAGAGGAGTGTGTTTTTAACATGGTGTTTTCCCAGCTAGAAAAGCATATCTGTATTCCATATATATTTATATTCCATACTGTTCTGTGCATCAAGTTTGGGCTGGTGAAGCTTTTTTCTTCTCTACATGTCTCAGTGTCCAAACAGAAATATTCTGTGTATATAATGTAAAAAAAAAAAAAAAAAAGAGAGACTAGCTTCTTGTCTTCTGGAGGACAAAAAGGGCTTTATCATTTTAAAGGTCTCTCAAGGAAATGAAACAATACAATTGTACTGGTTTATTTATGTTGCTCTACCAGTATTCCATTTAAATGGTTTTATTCCAGAATAAGAATTCTCATGGATGTAACAGCAGTCTTAGTAGCTGTTCCAGGAGCTGTTCCAACAGAAATGAATGCAGTGCAGCTTCCTGGGAAGATGCTGACTTTTTGGCCTGGTACAGGGTATCCCTTCTGCCTAGTTGTCTTCTATGTAAAGTCTCATAGGAATGGGATCAGTGCTGTGACTCACAGGAGAGTCCTGCCTCCTTTCTGTGACTTCAACATGAACATTGCTGAAAGCAGCCCAGATAAAGGGTCTGACTTCATTAATCAAAATAATATTCCCTATGATGTTACACAACTGCATTAAAATCTTTTTGCCTTCACTTGGATAGATGTCCAGTTTCTGCCTGTCTAATTGCCTTTTAAACTCTTCCCCAATAACTAACTCCCACCTTGTTAAATATTCCAAGAGATTTGAAGCTTCACAGCACTTTTGCCTTGCAGCTCAGGACTCCTGGCCAAGCAACAGAAAATTAGCTTTAGATCTGGGAAAAGCCCAATATTGGTCATCCCTTTGCTCCTTCTGACCCTGCATTCCATTTTGATGTGAGCTGAAAAAGGGACAGGAAATTATGCCAAATTATTTAGGTTGAGATTGAGGAGTTAGTGGAAACAGTGTCATGAAGACCTGGGAGGGAGAGCAGCAGGGTGGTGGGTACAGTATGGGACACTCAGCTTAGGGGGCATTACATCTGGCCGAACCTGGCTGACTTTTGAATTAGCAATAGTCTCATGGGACCAGAAAACTTGGGCATTAAGATGAGCTGCTCAGTGCGTCGTGGTGGTGAATGCTTGATAACAGATTATTGATTCAGGTCTCAGAAAGTGGCATATATATTGGATTTCAGAGGTGATGTGTTGGGCTGTCAGAGAGGAGCAGACAGTTTCAACTCTTCCCCCTGACAAGTGGATTCAGTCCTAAGACCAACAATTGCAAAGCATTAAGTTTAAATGGATCCTACTGCCTGGGGCAATTAGGGTTGGTGCTCTTCTGGAGGGTCTGCTTGTCTGAGTGAGGAAAAACTCTTCTGAGGTTAAAAAAA
>VWYK01064710.1:3508-17335 GCA_013399775.1 Semnornis frantzii | reverse complement strand
AAAAAAAAAAAAAAGGAAAAACTTAAAACTATTCAAGTCCTTGTCCATTGCCAAAGATGCTACTGGAAAGTACAGAAAGATGAGGGAATGTTGTAAGCCTGTACGTATAAAAAGTTACACTGAGATATAAATGTGTTTGTGAGGAGCAGCACAGAGGAATTTGACAAGGTTGCTGCTCTTGGAATTGGGTAACAAACAGTATCTCTTGGATGAGCAAACTGATAATCAAGTGAGTTGCCAGCACATCACTGAAGGACATGTTTCCAAGACTCTTGCAACCTTCTCTTGTACTCAAGAGTCAGGTACATGAGATACTGCATACCCACCTTTAATCTTTTTTATTCTTAGTTAAACAGAAATGTTCCAAAGGTGCTTTTAGTCTGTCTGACCTTGGGCTCCAGTTCCCAAAGGGTCTGTACAGGTAGGCAAAACCATGTTGGACCTACATGGTGGTAAATGGCTGACACTATATCAGGGTAATATACTTTGAACATGTTCTAAAAGCGAGTTACAGTTAAGCTGGAACTTTGCAAGCAAATACCAGGATAGCAGTGTTGTCCCTGGCTGTAATATGTTCACAGTGAGGGTAACAGAAGACTGGAACAGGCTGCCCCGGGGGGTTCTGGAGTCGTCCTCTCTGGAGATGTTCAGAACCTGCCTGGATGTGTTCCTATGTGATCTGGGATAGGATAGAATAGGATGGAATCAACCAGATTGGAAGAGACCTTCAAGATCATCCAGTCAGGGGTGACCTCATTGCTCTCTACAACTACCTGAAGGGAGGTTGTAGCCAGGTGGGGTTGGGCTCTTCTCCCAGGCAACCATCAACAGAACAAGGGGACACAGTCTCAAGTTGTGCCAGGGGAGGTCTAGGCTGGATGTTAGGAAGAAATTCTTCACAGAGAAAGTGATTGGCATTGGAATGGGCTGCCCAGGGAGGTGGTGGAGTCGCCGTCCCTGGAGGTGTTCAAGCAAAACCTGGATAGGGCACTTAGTGCCATGGTCTGGTTGATTGGCTAGGGCTGGGTGGTCAATCAGGCTGGAGGTCTCTTCCAGCCTGATTGATTCTATGATTCTATCTTTGGAGGTCTCTTCCAGCCCCTGACATTCTGTATTGGTGGCATCAGGGAACTGTAGATTAAGGTAATGAAGACTCATTTCCTCAATGCTTCCCACTGAAAGCAAAATCTTCCAGGTTTTCTCAGAAGACGACTGCAAAGTCTGGTAGATGCAAAGGCAGATGGGCCAGAGGTATGAAAGGAACCTCCATCTGCACTTGCAGTCCATGACATTTTACATAATAAGAAGGCACAGCAGTGAAATACCATTCAACTATAGTGCAATAAACTTTAACTGAGGTGTAACAATAGTTTAGGGAGTTCTGCTCTTACTGGTATAAATCTGTAGATTCAGTGGGGTTATTCTGACTCAAAATTGTGCAGTTTAGAAAATCTATGCTCCTCTTGTGTTTTTTTTTTTTTAAACTCTGCTCATCAGAGCATGGGATGAAATCACATCCTTGTTGAAGTCGATGGCAGAGCTCCCCCACTTACTTTGATGTCAGATTTCATCCATTGCAAACTGCCGAACGTTGTGGAATTCAGTCAGATGTAATCAAAATGTAAATGCAAATTGGTATCATCTCATAATGTAGCAAATACAGGGGGAGTACCTTGCTAGTGGTGCTGTGAAAGACATGTCTGTGCGTATTTTTAATGCACCTATGGTGTGATGAACAGATTTGGATATTATGTCATTATGATCACAGGGGAGACACATTTGCAATGTCGTTGACTGATTGCTTCTTATTTCTTGTTCTTTTGTAGTAGGAAATCTTGGGATTACGATGGACAAGGTGGAAAATTTTAGTTGTTTATGCTGTAGTTTCAGATACTGTTGAGCTCTCCACCACTTGGATGTCAGATGCACTACCGAGTGGTGAGAGGCACTGGTATTTCTGGATGTTAGAAGAAAGCTCTTTACAGTGAGGGTGGTAAGGAACTGGGACAGGTTGCCCAGGGAGGTTGTGGCTGCTCCCTCCCTGAAGGTGTTCAAGGCCAGATTGGATGAGGCCTTGAGTGACCTGCACTAGTGGGAGGTGTCCCTGCCTATGGCAGGCGGTTGGAACTAGATGATCCTTGAGGTCCCTTCCAACCCTTCCATTCTATGATTCATCCTTTGAGAAACTGAGGGAGGGAAGGAGAAGCACCTAGCCATTAGCAAGGAGTCACTGCAGTGGTCAAATTACTGAGGGCTGATTAAGTGCCAGCTCCTTCAGAGCCCTGTATTATAGATCTTCTCAAATCAGTGTTCTATTGGGTAGTGTTTTGAGGTAATTTCTTAAAACACAGGAAATGCTTCCCAGAAGCTTTTGAAAACTCCCATCTGATTTTCACAGTGCTTTCCAGAGGGAAAAAAATTCTCAGGACAGTGAGAGTGCTGCTGGTGGGATTTAGGTTATTTGCTTGGTACAATCAGTCAATTCACTGATTAAACTGTTCTTGAACCTTTATGATAATCATAAGTTAAAAAGCAGAACTGCTATTTTAAAACTCAGCCTTTAAAAATGTTGAGGGGGAAGACTACCTCTTCCAAGTTTCCTGAGTCAGCCTAAGAGCCCTTGTTATCTGTCGTGATTCATTTTAGAGAAGGCAGCTTGTGAATCAAAATGGGGCTGGGGTGTTGAAGAGGAAGAAAAGTATCCGAATTTATCTTCCAAGCAACAATTTCAGCTTGAAAGCTAGTTCCTTCCTCTCCTTCCCTGCTAACATTATGGGACACAGCAGTGGATGAAAAGTACAGATAGACTAGTTGGCAGAGTGGAGACAAGTTGGACAGGAATGAGAGTTTAGGAAATGGTTGTGTGGAGTTGCATAACTATCAAGTACTGTAAGGGGAAAAAAAAGCATCAGCACGTTTCTTCAGTGTAAACCAGTAGGTCTGTGTGGGTTGTGAGGAGGAGCACAGGTAGGGTTTGCAGGCAGTTCTGGATAAAATGAGCTCTGTATTTGTGACCCTTTTATTTAGGGAGCTTTGATTAACAGCAATTCTTGAGGTTTCAGAGTCTGTTCAGCATTTCTGTCACCAAGTGTTCTGGGAACGAGAGAGTTGCTCCTGCTGTTAAGGCAACCATAAAAGCATCCATAAAGTAAGTATTTCTCGTGGCATGGTGAGTCTCCTCACCTAGGGTTTTGAATTAAAATTTCTCCATGAATGTGTGCTGTGGTCAAAGGAGAAAAGTCTGTAAGACTTTTGAGGAAGAGCTAATGCATCATGCTGATGCCTGTTAGAGTGTGACATGAGATTCCTTTTATGCTGTATCACCGTGACTGAGGTGTTCCCTTCCTTTGTAGTGGCGGTTGGAAGCTAACCAAGAGATATGAGCTTATGTCTCATTTTTGTAATGTAAGTACCAAGTGCTACTGTGGGAATTTTAATAGTTAACTGCTTCAATGTCAACATATTAAGCTGTAGGGTGTCCCTGTGGCACTGTAAATGATCCTAATAATAAATTTTAAAGTATTTCATGGAAGTGCACCCAGAGCAGCAGGATGGAGAGTAGGGAGGAGGGAGAAAAGGAAGGTAGTGGGCATTTGCCTGAGCTTCTAATAAAACTTGTGTAACGGAACATGTACTAAATGAGATCAACCTCCAACAAGTGTATATGAGCAGAATGACAATTGAGGCCACATACTTCAAGCTTAAAAGCAGGAACAAGGGCAGTAAACATACCTGGTATTAGGTAACCAGATAACAGAAAGTTTAAGACTTAATAAAAATGAGCAATGTTCTTTCTTCAGGAACAACAACAAAAAAAAGGAACAGTTTTGATTCCTGTAGCATTGTATCATGTCCTTTCTTTGTCCTTAATCAGCTGCAGCAGAGGCTTGGAGTTCAATACATATTGACTTAGAGCATATGCTGGTCTGAGCTACTTGGATTTCAAAACTTCAGTTGTCAGGAGCAGCATACAAATCTGGGTTAAGCTACCTGTTCTTTTAAAAGTTACTTCTGCAGTGTAGCCACGATTTTAGTGCTAACATATTAAACTCTGAGGTGTTTAAAAATCCATGCATCCCAACCACTGAGCAGCTTGTTAGAAGAGCAAGCATATAACTTACTGCAGAACTCTGCCTTCAGACAGGCATTGCCTGTGTCCATTAATCTCAGTAACTTTATATACACAAAATATATTGATAAAATGTTAATGACCTAACTTAATGCCAATAAAAGCAGGAAATGAGGGTGTAGAGGTTCAAAGTGTTAGCACTCCTTAGCCTTCAGACATTCTGGTTGGTTTATTTGTTTGCTTAATGATTTTTACTTTTTTTAACAACCCCCATCCCTCCACACACACTCCCGCCCTGCACTGCACCAGACCGTACGCAAAAGCACACATTGTGCCTAGATTCTAAACTAGCTGTTCCCACATCAGAGCATGAAAAATGTCCTCAGACTGGCCAGTGCACAAATGTTGTGATATTCTGATCTCCTTTGCCAATTTGTGCTGTTCTTTGGGTGCCCTCTGTGCGCCTCGCTTGTTGTACCAATGCTTCAGCCAACAGTCGGTGCCTGCACTGCCCCTGTTGGCAATCAGTGATCGAGTTGCCTTATAGCATGCCAATCATTTATGCCTTTATTTAAAAGGCATCTGGTAGCTTAACAGGTTTTCCACTGGAAGTTGGAGCACACCAAGTGGAATGGTCTTATTTGGAGCCTCTCAGAATATCCGCACTTACCGTCAGTAAAAGCAATGGCGAACACTTTTAAATTGCTGCCGAGTCTAACTTTGCTGCTGCTACCTACCCAGTGCTGTGAAACCTAATGGATTTCTGTAGCTGGAACTCAGAGGAAAATGTAGCCTGATAAGGCATTAAGCCTTCAAAGTATTTAAATTAAAACTTAAATCTGAGCTCTGCAACGCATTAAATGGACAGAGGAGAAACAGAGCAACGGAAATCAATATAAAAAACAGTTCATGCTAATGACATTTAAGAGTCCTGCCCTGCTGTCTGCTCTCATTCAGGGAGGAGGGAATTGTATTGGCTATTGGAATCTTACATAAAGTGTGAAATGAAGAATGTGTGCTGGAGGGCATCAATATAAATCTTCTCATATATTTTAATTTTTTCTCCCCCTCTGAATTAAACCAAACGAAGCTTATGGTTATCCTCACGGGAATTTCCTTCAAGGGGGGGGAAAGTGATCTGAATCTAGATTGTGTATTTTGAAGGCTAATTCTAATAAATCAGGAAGCAAAGATCTTGTAATGGGTAAGTATTTTCTACACTCAGCCAATTAAATGTTAGAAGCTGGATAATGGAATAATTGTAGTCAGTCAATTGCTACAAAGTCATAATAGCTTGAGTACAACTAACATTCCAAGGCAGTAAAATGCCGGTGGTAAAATAATAAAACCATTATTTCAATAATAATCTCAAGTTAATTAGAATAAGGCAGTGCAGTATATTTTTAATGCTAGACAAAAACAATTAGCATAGTACTTAGTAACAACAATATCCCTATTATCTGAAAGACAGAATAGGATTAATACAGAAGTGGAGCATTGAAACCATGTGTCAACATAAGACTACAAAAGAAAAATAACTTAGTCAAAGCCAGCACAAGTGATGGAATCTTCCACCTCCAAGGAAAGAAGAACTTGGTTTTAGCAGATGTATGGTTGAGTTTCTTTGATATGAATGCGGTCTTTTCCCTGTGCCAAATGTTTATTTGTGTGGATTCATTCTTCACAAACTGTCTTGAGTCAGTTCTGATTATTCCTCCCTCTTTTTTATCTTGGCAAGATGGAGACATGATATATCTGCACATGCCTGCCTGAGTACAAAGTAACTAAAAGTTAAGGCTAGAGGGATTATTTAAATTATGGTCTGACCTCCTGCAAAGCACAGACCAGAGAATTCTGCCCTCTTACTCCTGTATTATCAGACTGACATTTGAAGCAGATATGTGTTGTAGGTGCCTCAAGTTTCAGGACTGCTTTCCAGCGTGTGGCAGTCAGTATTCTGACCCCATCACTTCCTAATGATGGACTGAGAAACTGCAGTATATTTTGTTGCAGTTGCCCCGATAGAGATCCGGAAGGCTGAGAATATATTAGCATTCAAACCCAACCTCATCCTACCGCTACAGCAATCTTTCCATGGGGACGTGTGAACATGGTCTTTTTACTTGCAGGGAACAGTCAAGAACAAAATGCTGATTTTTGTTCTGAAGATCTTTATGCTTGCTTTCAAGATGGTCCATTGAACGTTATGATGTTTTTCACTTTGGTGCTTTTGTCTCCTGTGGGCTCTTGGGCAGCTGTTACATTTTCAGAGTTTGGGAAGGAGCAAACCATCTTATGCCCACCCTTACCTGGAGTGTTACTCATGAGGAAAATGAGGCCCCCTCCTTTAAGAGGGAAAACAGAGACTAGCAGTAGTTTTCATGTTAGTTCAAGTCCTCTGAGCTTCTCTGGTTTGCTGCTTCTGGCTTACATTTAGTTTCAGGCTTTCTTCTCAGCTCTCTTCTGAAATTCCAGGAAGGATCTATTAACAGGGTCTGTAATGACAGGAGTAGGGGCAATGGGTTTAAACTGGCAGAGGGGAGATTTAGAAAGGATGTTAAGAGGAAGTTCTTTCCAGTGAAGGTGGTGAGACACTGGCACAGATTGCCCAGGGAGGCTGTGGCTGCTCCCTGCCTGGAGGTGTTCAAGGCCAGGTTGGAGGAGGCCTTGAGTGACCTGTCCTAGTGGATGGTGTCCCTGCCTATGGCAGGGGGTTGGAACTAGATGATCCTTGAGGGCCCTTCCAACCTTACCATTCTATGATCCAAAGTGTGTGCTTAATTATGTCCAGACCTTATTCTTGCAGGATAGGGGGGGTTGCTGAAATCTGTTACGTGGTTATTCTTGGAGTAGAACAGGGGAGAGGCTTACTGCTTGTGCTGCCTGACACCATGCTTGGGAAAGGTGAAGGTGCTGTTGGTGCAAAGAGCTGGAAGGTCTGCTTGGCTTCCCTGCTGAGACACCCAGTGAATGCCAGTTACCACTGTTCCACCAAATGTTGTGATGTAGCCATCTCACTGTAAAGGCTGTCAGATGGGTGAACCTGGGCAGAGTCAGAAATGGCGACCTAGATGGGAAGATAAGCCTTGAAGAGTTGTGATGGAGAGAAGGAATGAGTTAGAGGAGTAGGGAAACCGAAAACATGAGGAACATGTAACTTGTAAGCTGCTACTCGTCATGGTATGAATCAACAGTGTTGGATCTCTGTGAGCTAACTACAATTCTTTTGGAAATTAGTTCTTCCTTGAAAATCTTGGTCTGTTTGTGTTTTACAGAGAAATGCACATGCTGATGTTCAGGCAGATTTGGCCATTAGTAGTGGTAAAACAGAGACAGTGCTTTTGGAGGAGCTTGGCTGTTCAGAGAAGCACCAAGCCTTCCTGCATAGCTACCAATATCTGGATTATAATATCTGCCACGTTGCAATAATATTTGCAATTTAAGCCTCAAGACATAAATTCAGGAACTGCAGCATAGTCAATAAACTAAAAAATTGCTTGGTGTGGATAATTATGGCACTGATCTTGCATTACGTTTTAACCTACATGAGACCCTGCTGACTTGACAGTGTTAGTTACTTCCCTTTCTTGTAATGCATGTATCACTGCTCTGGTCTAGCATGATGGCCAAAAAAAAAAAGGAAAAAAAAAATCCCATGGATCTGTTCCACTGTGTCTATTCCTGTTTTCCAGTACAGCTGTTTGATAACCACCAGTTTGTACTCTGAAAAAAAATCTAGGAGATGCACAGTAGGAGGAGATGCTCTAAAAGCATAACTTTGGTTTAGTATCATTTATGATTTCACTGCGAGTTGTGCATTCCTCCTGGGTTCTGTCACTGGGAATAATGGCTGACATTTGGCTGGGGAGGGTGGGGTCGTGGAGAAGGTTAGAAAACATTCCCATTCTCTGTCATGGCAGTTTCCTATTTAATCTAGATAAAATAAGAATCCTAATGAGATGTGTCCTATGATTAATTTGTAGCATTTTGCCTGCTGTTAATTATAACCTGCTGCTTTGGGAATGGGTAAGAGAGGGCACAGTCTCACATACAATCAAGCATTTTAAAGGACCAAAATATATAAGCTAATTCCCACAAAGCTATCTTGAAGAGAGAGGCATCTCCCAAAGGCCCTTTCCATGACGGGAGAGCTCTTATTTTCAGCAACATCCTAATGTCTGTGTGTTGCTTGAGATTTTCATGATGCTGTCAGCTGCTGCAGACATATGGCTCCAATTGATTTGTCCTGACAATAACAGTTACCAGCACTCATTTCTCCACACTCACAATGAGGCACAGCTGTTATAAATTTGTTGACCGTCAAGGACCAGTAAAGACCTATCTGAAAAAACATCCTCTTTTGGTCTCAGACTGTCCCCATCCTCCTTGCCCCCTTTTCAGCATAGTTGTAGCCTGCTCTCCAGGACTGAGGCATTCCATTTCCATGGAATGATGCAGCCCTCTAGAGAGGGACCCGAGAGTCCTGATGGACAGCAGTGTGCCCTTGTGACCAAGGAGGCCAATGGGATTCTGGGATGCATTAAGAGGAGTGTACCCAGCAGATCAAGGGAGGTTCTCCTCCCCCTCTACTCTGCCTTGGTGAGACCTCATCTGGAGTACTGCTTTCAGTTTTGGGCTCTCCAGTTTGAGAGACAGGGATCTGCTGGAGAAGGTCGAGTGGAGGGCTGTGAGGATGATAAGGGGACTGGAGCACTGAGGGACCTGGGGCTTTGTAGTCTGGAAAAGAGAAGACTGAGAGGGGATTTAATCAATATAAAAAAATATTTATTTATAAATATCTGATGAGAGCTGGGGGTCAAGAGCGGGGGAACAGGCTTTGTTCACTCACTGTCTGGGAGCGGACAAGGAGCAATGGATGGAAGCTGCAGCACAGGAGGTTCCAGCTCAACGCAAGGGGGACTTTGTTTACTCTAAGGGTCCCAGAGCACTGGCACAGGCTGCCCAGGGAGATTATGGAGTCTCCTTCTCTGGAGCCTTTCAAGGGCTGTCTGGATGTGTTCCTGTGTGACCTGAGCTAGATTGTCTGGTCCTGCTCTGGTAGGGGGGTTGGACTGGATGATCTCTTTGGGTCCCTTCCAACCCCTAATGTCCTGTGAGCCTGTGACCTCATGGGCACTGATTTTTATCATGAAAAAGTTGGAAAGGTTGGAAAGGACCTTAAAGCTAATGTCTTGCCATAGGCAGGGACACCTGCCACTAGTACAGGTCACTCAAGGCCTCGTCCAACCTGGTGAACATCCACAACCTCCCTGGGCAACCTGTGCCAGTGTCTCACCACCCTCACTGCAAACAACTTCCTCCTAACATCCAGTTTCTATTCNTCCAACAGTTCCATGTCCTTCCTGTGCTGGGGGCTCCAGAACTGCACACAGGACTCCAGGTGGGGTCTGAGGAGAGCAGAGCCAAGGGGCAGAATCCCCTCCCTTGCCCTGCTGCCCACACTGCTCTTGCTGCAGCCCAGCACACACTTGCTGTCTGGGCTGCACCCACACTGCAGCCTCATCTTGAGCATTTCATCACCCCAGACCCCAAGGTCCTTTTCCTCGGGGCTGCTTTCAGCCATTCACTACCCAACCTGTATTTGTGCTTGGGATTGTACCTACCCAGGTGCAGGACCTTGCACTTGGCCTTGTTGAATGTCATGAGGTTGGCCTGGGCACACCTCTGCAACCTGTCCACGTCCCTCTGGATGGATCCCTGCCCTCTAGCAAGTTGACTGTGCCACACAGCTTGGTGCCATCTGCACACTTGCTGAGGGTGCACTGATTCCTCTGTCCATGTCACTGACAAATGTTGAACAGCACTGGTGCCAGTACTGACCCCTGAGGGACGCCCTTGGCACATGATGTGTGGGACTGCTTTTTGGGTTCTGCTTTGCTGACTTAGCAGTAGAGTAAACCAAACTCTGTGGTCTTCTACTGTTTCTCGGTCTGTAAGGTCCACTGTGTTCCCATTGCTCTCATCCACCAGGATCCAAAAATGTAAATATCTGACAGATGAGGGCAGTTTGTCCCTGTTAGCACTGCAGGCTAGACATGCCTGCCTTCGAGTGTAGGAGGGAGCAGGGTGGACAGGCACTGTAGGTGTTTTGCTTCCCTTGTGACTGGTTTGGCTCATTTGAGGATAACTTCTCTTCCCTTGTCCTGCATTTCAACTGGTGTAAGGATGGCTATGCTAATACAGAGCAGTAAGCTCCACCTGCTGTCCTCTGCTTCAGCAGGCAGAACATGTATCTTGGCTTTGGACCTTTGCCCTTAGACTATGCAAATATGCAGGTTTTGACTTTTTTGGTGTCTGAGGCTCAATGATGTTTAATTTTTTGCTTTGAGTTTGCATAAAAATGGTGGTTTCCTCCCCTGCTTCTCATTCAGGAGCTGAAGCTAGGATTCATAACACTGCAAGGGAAATATTAATTTTAAAGAAAAATCCTTTTCTTCTGCTTTATATTAAATTTAAAATGAAGGAAGACATCTCTGTTCCTCCCATGGTAACCTTTCTTTTGTTTTTAGTACAATGTATTGTAACATCATAAATAGAAATCTAATCTTATTAAAAGACATGCAGCAAGTGCTACTTTATTGGAAACTTTTTTTTTTTTAAAGAATAATTTACCAAGTTGAAAGATTAATTCAGCTGGCTGAAAATGGCAAATTTTTGCTAGGGCATAGCCTTTTTTTTTTTTTCAAAAGCCAATTAAAGCAGATCTTATTTTAAAGAAGTCGAGTTTCTGATAACACTAAGCTTTTGCTAGCATATTCCGGCATCACTATATCTAGTTAATTTTATGTTTGGGGTTTGTTTTTTTTTTAAAGCTCTTTAATTGTAAATAAATAGGAATTAAAATTTCTTTCCTGTCCCCTTTTTCATTTGTAATCCGCATGGAAAAGTGTGGAAGAGGAATAAAATTCTATCAGATGTAAATAAAATCAGGTAAAAATACTTTCTTTCCTATCCCCTTTTTCCTCTGTAATTGTAATCTTCGCGGAATAGGAATGACTGTGGACATTGTGGAGAGGCTGCTGCTGGGCTCTTCTCACAGGTCATTGGAGACAGAACAAGGGGGAATGGTGTCGAGCTGAGGCTGGGGAGGTTTAGATTGAATATTAGGATTTTTAGAATATTAGGAAGAGGTTTTTCAAGGAGAGTGGCATGAGCTGCCCAGGGAGGTGGTGGAGTCACCCACCCTGGATGTGTTTCAGGGTGTTTGGATGTGGTGCTTGGGGCTATGGTTTAAGGTGAATCTTGTAGAATAGGGTTCTAGGTAGGACTTGGTGATCCTGAGGGGCTTCGCCAATCTGGATGTTTCTGTGATTCTGTGAAAATTAACTTTGATGTCACTTGACTTTTGTGTGGTACAGATAAACTTACACTAAGCCCAGGCCCTTGCCTGTGACTTTTTTAGTGTGTGTGTGTAACACTTTGTTGCTTACATAACTTGAAGGGGCATGAGTGCAGTGTGTGAATCTCAGCTGCTTAGACTTCAGCTGTAACTAAGAACTTGCAGCTTTCTCAAGGATTCCTTTCTTCCTGACTTGACATACTCCTTACTGTGACCTGCAAAGTGCTGGTTCTTTTTAGCTTTCCTTACCCATACAGAAAATAATTAATAGTTATTGATTAGGTGTTGCTTAATGGGCTCTAATAAATTCACACTTACAATAAAATTTCCAAATGAAGTGTTTCCAGATGAATCGAGGCTTGGTTCATTTACAGTTAACGCTGCTCTGCTGCAGTGGAGTGACTGAAAATTGTAAAAGCAGCCTCCTACTCTGTGTCTGGTTTTGTTATTTTAATATTTAGACTTACATGAGTGGGTTACTGATAAGAAAGTAGTGTCGTCGGTGCCATCCTACATTTATGAAGAGTGCTCAGGAGGAAGTTCTTTCCAGTGAGGGTGGTGAGACACTGGCACAGGTTGCCCAGGGAGGTTGTGGCTGCTCCCTCCCTGGAGGTGTTCAAGGCCAGGTTGGACGAGGCCTTGAGTGATCTGTACTAGTGGGAGGTGTCCCTGCCTATGGCAGGGCGTTGGAACTAGATGATCCTTGAGGTCCTTTCCAACCTTACCATTCTATTCTGTTCTGCAGAATCACTTTGGCAGTCACTGGCACTAAGTGGAATACATGTTGATGTCATGTGTTTTAATATTTTGATTTGTCCTGTGTTTGGCCTGGACAAGTCCTGCCCTCTTCGCCCTGTTTCTGGTCTGCTGTGGCAGTGCTTCTCCGCAGTTTTGGCTTCATGTTGTTCACCCTTCTGCTCCAGCTACCTGGGGCTGCAGAGGCTGTTGTGTTCCTGTCCCAAAACATTTATTTTTTTTCAATTCCTCTGAGTGGTGCTTTTGTGCTGCTGACTTGTCAGACCTGCCACCTGATTATGTTCTTCAAACTAGACCTTTCTTACCATAATTGTGCTGCGTCTTAGCGTTCTGGTTTCTTTCTGCATGGCATCTCTAAGAAATAGTCCTCCTTCTCCATCGACCTTGCTACATCCCTCCCTGGTGCTTTGTCAGACATCCTCAAACCTGAGCAGTTTGAGTGATCTTCACTGATCTTAGATTTATTTTGAAAAGTGCTGGGGAGAGTGGTTTTCAAGCATGTCTCTCTGAGTCTGGGACCTTTTGCCCCTATTGCACCAACCTCCTTCATGTTCCCTGTGGCTCTGTCTTGTCCCACGTATCCCTGTTATAGAATCATAAAATGGTAAGGTTGGAAGTGACCTCAAAGATCATCCAGTTCCAACTCTCTGCCATAGGCAGAGACACCTCCCACCAGTACAGGTCATTCAAGACCTCATGCAACCCGGCCTTGAACACCTCCAGGAAGGGAGCAGCTACAACCTGCGCCAGTGTCTCACCACCCACACTGTGAAGAACTTCCTCCTAACATACAGTTTCAATCTTTCCTCTTCCAGTTCAAACGTATTTCCCCTTTTCCTGTCATTGCAAGACCTTGTAAATAGTCCCAACTATAGCTGGGGCTGACTTTGGCCCCTTGCTGTTGTTCAACTTTAAGCCTTAGTCTCTGTGGCCCTTTTATGTGCATTCTGTGGGGAAAATGAGGGTTGTTTGCTGGGTTTTTTGTGAGTGTTGGGGTGGTGGCTCTTTGGACTTCTACAATCCTGGCAGGTCCTAGTATCCATATTAATAGGATAGTGACTAGAACAAACTCTGCCAGAACCTAAGCTTCTTGCAGATTTTAGATACTTCAGCAGATCTGCTTCAACTAACATCTCATGTTTGTATCTTCAGTTCCTTTCAGAGCAGTGCGGTTAGGATACACCATGTGGGCAAAGATGGTCTCTGTATGAACAATGTTAATACCAATGATACCAGCTGCCATATGCACTCCATATCAGTTTGGTTTTCTTGTGGCTTTAAAAGTAATCACATACAGTAGATACTTTACTAACCATTGTTAACTCTTTTTTTCTACCTATTGAAGCCCTGTGTTCAAATCGGATTTGGGTAGCAGTTGGCAAGTAGCTTGAGTTTACAAATGATTCTGTAATTCATCAGTTTGTTCATCACAGAAAACTACAATGTCAAGAGTTCTCTTCTCCTACTCCCTGAAATTTTGATGTATGTTTTTTGAAGAAGTCATGAAAGGATTTAAATCCAAAGCTGAAAAGCCTGACTGGAACCGATTGCTTTGAGCTTCTTGTCTACAACATACGAATTGGGGGTTAAAAAAAGAAAGACAACAACATGATGTTTCCTTATGAATAGTCCTGCTTTTGAT
>VWYK01064707.1:1630-18869 GCA_013399775.1 Semnornis frantzii | reverse complement strand
AAAAAAAAAAAATCAAAAGCCAAAAACAAAAGCAATGAGAGTAGTGCAAGTCTTACCTACTAGAACATAATACTGCTTCTGTCATTTAAAAGATAATTTTTTTTCTCATGTTAATAGAGGGTCGAAGCATTTTCAAACCATTACTTGATATAGGAATATTGCCAAGTTGATGGAAAATAGAGTGGGAGAGGACAGTGATGGTTGGTTGTTTTTTAAAAAGAAAAGCTCCACATAGAGGTACACTATTATGAATGAATGTCACAGTTGAGGTCAAGAGTTTAAGTTAATGAGAGATAAGAAAATCTTACTGTTCTTCAAGAGAAAGGCTAGTACACCACTTGTATTATTCATTCATACTAAGAGCATCTCATGTTCAGCAGCACTGACAGTTTTCTACTTCTGTTAAATCACTGTCAAAGCTATAGTGGTTACAAAAGCAAGTAGCTGACTGGCTTTACAGGTTAAAACCAAAACAAAAACAGAGCAAAGAGGGGGGAAAAACCCTCCCAACAGCTTTAGGAAAGAAACAGAATACCATCCCAATTGACACCATGGAGCTCTCTGCACACAACGGGAGAAGGACAGACAAAACTGAATTCACTTAGTGCAGTACCATTCTTCAGTGGCTTGAACAGAACTGATCCAGTCATCATGGAAGATGCATTCCTCTGGCTGAGGTGCCATATATTTCTCCACATACTCTATTTCCACCACTTCTTCCTGAGCTCACAGAGAATACTTATTGTTAAACAAAAAAATCGCATACTAAATACAGTAATATTTAACTCTACTGTGGAGCAAATATACACATTTATAGGGCAAAGATCCTGGTAACCAAGTCCTTTGCCACATTAGTGGAATTAAAGCCTTTTACGAAAGAAAAGGACAATTATATTGCTTTTCATATTTTTATCAAATTACTATTAAGAGAATGCTAGAAGCACAAGTAAGTAGTTTTGCTATTCTCAGGTTCCTCATCTTCTGTATTTACCCATTCAACAATGTTGTGTAAAACACTTCGCATTTTCTAATGGTAAAACTAATCTCCCCCATTATCCCCTAAAAGAGTAGAAGATGAAAATATATTAATGATTAACTGAATTAAACAAGAATTTCCCCTCTGAATTGTATACGAAAAACAGACTGATCACAATGTTCTTTGCACTGTTAGGTCCAATACTCTAATCACTTTGCAGTTCAGAATGGATTCAGACATACATGGAATTCTCTTGTGGAGTCAGAAAAGAAAGAAAACTGAGCAAAGAAACCTTCTTAGTCAGAAGGACAATGTAACACCTAATTCAGACTGAAGTAAATGGGCTAAGTCTGTTCTACTGTCCATGGTGGGGTGAAATTGAGTATGACTTACCGTGGAGATATTTTCCATTTCCATGTGTGCAACCAGCGGCATACGCAAGAACTGGCCATTGATAAGGAAGTCAAATTCCACGTATTTGTGATCCGCTGAAACAAATTAGGAAAAATCCACGTTTGGGTGTCACTATTTAATACTATTGACAATAGCAGCATTCTGTGGCTAGTTCAGGAGAACAGAGCCAGGATAAGAGGAGAAAAACCCAGAAATTATCCCAATGAATGTCACTTTCATCTCTCAGTTTTAAGTGGGCAGCCAATGAATTCCAGAGGATTACGTGAATTAAAAGGCAGGAAAATTTGCTGTTGGGGTTCAGAGGGTTAAGTTTGCCTCTTAACTATTTTCCAAATCCATTTCTTTGTAGCTATGTCTAATCAAAATCCAGTGGTGCTTCATCACTGTTTTGCATGGAGCTTCCTACTGCTCACCCAAGTCTTTATCATTGCTAGCTAAAGGCCTATGTTTGAGACAGCAATAAGAAAATCCTAAGAATTTCTGTTTCCTATTTTTCCCCTCTGTAACAATACAGTTGGCAATGGACTCACATTTTGACAAGAGTATCGTGCTGTGCACCAGTTTTCTATTCAAGCCTGTTTATGTTTTCATAGGTGTAAAGGGAACTTGCAGAAATCTTAGGCTAGGGTAAGAGTAGTCTGGCTTCTTGTAGAAAATGGGAATTTTTGACACTATTGCACTGGTGACCTTCCTTCAAAAATCTTTCAAGTCAGGCTTATTTCAGCTAGCACTGACAATGATTTGAGCTCTAAACCTTCTGTTTCATTTGTTCTTTTGCCAGGTTTTGGGGAACACCTCCAATTCCATCTGTTGAGGCAGCATACTCTGCTGGGCACATGCTAAAATCCTGCCCTTAGCACATTTCTACCAGGACTGCCCACCAGCAGCAACACCTGCCGAGTTTTGAATCACGTTCAAAGAGCGTCTTTCTCGGGACAGCCAGACCAAAACAGAACAGCAGGACCGCCTCAGGCCGGAGCCTGACCCCGCTTCGGGGCTCTGCCGGTACCAGGGTGCTACTTTCAACTCTAACAACACAGTTCTTTGGCCAGCCGTGCTCCGAGCCGGCCAACTTGGCAGCACCATGCGCTGCAAGGGGTCATGCTTAGCAGAAACACAAGCTTGACTCGGCCGGTTCCTGCGGCATCGGGGCAGCTTGCGACAGAGCCGCGGCCTGTACCCTCATCCGGAGTGTGCTCAGGAACGCGAGATGAGAGGGGACTCGACAGCCTCCCAGGAAAGAAAGGTAAGCGCGCACGGCTGAAGCCTGCTTAGGGCGGAGGTGAGCTCCCGCCTGGGAGACTCGGCTGCCCGCCTGGCACCTACCGTTGCCGGCCACCAGCAGCTTGTTGATGAGATGGCTGAGATCGGTGGTCTCGGAGGCCGCGGGCACCGAGAAGGGCACATCTTCCACTGCGTACCTGCAGGCACACAGCACCGTTAGCTTCCCTGCATTAATCCTGCCTCAAACGCACACCCCCGGCCCGGGCGAGCACCCCCCTACCTGCTGTTCTCGGTGCGGAACCGTGCTGTTAACTGGGCCATGCTGCTGCCGGCTTCGTCCCTAAACACGTGTCGCGATTAGCCGCGCCCACCCGCGGGGCACTTCCTCCTTGCCCGTTCAATGGCTGCGCTCCAGGCTTGCCGTAGCTCTTTCCCGCGGCCCAGCCAAGCTCCCGCTGCTGCCGAGTCCACTGCGCCACGCGGCCGGCGACGAGTTGTCCACAGGGACCACAACGCCCAGCATGCCGCGCGCGCCCCGCCCCGCGAGCTACGGGTCCCGAGAGGCTCCGCGCCCCGCCGTCTTCCCGGCGCCCTCCGCGCTCTCCTTCTTCCTTTCCTGCCGGCTGAAAGGCGAATACGGCGGCGCCGCTGCTGCGCGTGCGCGGAGGGGTGGCGTGCATGGCGGTGCTTGCGGGAGCCGGGGCGAGGTTGAGTAGATTCCTGGACCGTCTTGCCGCGCCCTGCGGGGCTGGCGAAGGCCGGGCCGCGCTCTTCCCTCGGGCGGCGGGCGTGTCCCGCCTTCGCGTGTCCCAGTGCCACCACTTCGGGGTTGCGCTGCGGGGCTTGTGACTAGGAGCTCAGGGTGAGGGGCAAGGGGTGAGGTGCTCCCCATTCTCCTTGGGGCTGGGGCGTGGAGGGCGCTTTTGGTGGGGTGCTTACAGGTGCCTGTGCCGCTAGAGGGGAGGTGGGGGGTGTCCTCGTGTTTTCCTCCTTGTCCGGGAGCCGCCTTAGCGCGCCCCCGATTAGACGGTGTGGGGCAGACAGCGGTACCGGTTTTCGTCTGTGAGGGTGAATAGATCCGCGCGTAGAGCTGGAGCATTGCTGGAGCCGGCGTGTGAGACTGTTCGGTACTGGTGGTGTCTTCTCCCTGTAGTTTGGATTGTGGTTTTTTTGCCTGTGAAGCGATGCGTCAACAATAAACTTCCTACTAAATGTCATAAACCCGTCACGCAGTGGACTCTAAAAGAAGCTGTAAGTGGATCTGCTCTTTTGGAGAGAAGGCTATTAGGGTACTTGCTGTGTCTTAGCTATGTTATCTTTCTCCCGCCTTTTTGTCAGTTACTTCAGAACACAGCTGAGCTTACCCTGTGTGGGGTCTCAGACGAGGACCACTTGTTGTAGCGGGCAGGTGTTGAGTCAGGATGTTTTGTGAGACTCCGAAGTCTTGTCTGTTTCTTAAGCGTACTTAAAAGAGCTAACGGTGTTTGTCAATGTCATTTACAGGGGTGCATTTCCCAGATATTTATGCTAGCAACACCAAAGTGACTTCAGAGACCTTTTAACTAAGAGTCTCCAGAGCTATGCATTTTAAACAGTATTTGCCTGCTCTTTCATGACATTGATAGGCTATATAAATCTAATTGTATAACTCATTTATTTGAAGGTATTACTATGTCCTAATTTCTTCCCTGTTATGTTTTACTGTAATTTGTGCCCTTGATAATGGCAGTCAGCAGAAGTGGCTTTTTATTGTAATCAGCTATATAATTGTCTTATTTGATAAAACCTCTGAAAATTTTCATGGAATACCGAAGGAAAAAAAACTGGTGAGGCATTCAGTTGCATAGATTAAATGAGGATGTGAAATACTGCTGTCAGAAATCCTAAGAACAGGAACATGTAAAGTTTTGTGGGTTTTTTTTCTTCATGAATATGCATTTAAAATGTGAAAAATGTAACAGGATTCCCTCCTTCCTGCTCTGACAGAGTACTCCTGAGTAGAATGTGCTTATTTTCACAATGAACTTACCAATTTTTTACAGTTTATGTGTCTTTGTGGGATTAAAGTCTTGCAGTATTGGTTCGGTTTTAAAATAACTGGGATTTTGAAAGGCAGTGTTCCTTTTGGAGTCTGGAAGCACGTTGCCTTCAGAGGGAGGCCTCATAACTAAGGGAAAACAGAAGCAAACATTCATAGGAAACCTTAAAATTATGTCAGTCTGAAACTAGTGGTTTTAGGGACCACTTCTTGTAGTTGGTAGCTGTAGGTATTACCATAGAATAAAGAATTGGAGATAAGAAAATTAAGAAGTCTAATATCCTGTCTTAAGGTGGGGTGGACACGTGACTGATTTAATTATGAGATTTTAAAGTAATGCCAGTTTGACGTTTCTGTTAGCTTATGTATTAGGAATATATATTAGTGTTTATATATTAGGAAATAGTGTGTGGGTTTCTGCATCAGAGAGGAGATTGCAATGTTATGAGAAAGACTCACCTTAAAGGGGGCATGAAGTCCTGTTCCTGATTTTGCACAAGTTGCACCTGGTAAGAACCTGCTGTGAGTAGCAAGAGGCACCCCTGACTTTGCCAACTGTGTTACTATGGGAGTTCTTGATGGCTAAATAAATGGAGATATGACTGTCTTTTGTTAAATGATCTTGAACTATCACTATGTTTGTCTTTGTAACTGATGGTAATGTGTAGGCTAGATTGCAGTGCACAGTGTTTACCCTCTTGAAGACCTATCTCTAAGACTCTGCATGAAAAGCTCATGATGGTTAACATGTTTGTCTGTGCTAGCTGTTCCTGTGGCTGCACTCCATCTTTGTAAAGTTTAGCCAAGGATTGCAGTGGCCACAGATTTCCCTTTAGTCCAAGCCCATATTTCTCCTTCAAGGTGTTGCTGAATGTGGGATACAGGGGTGCTACACTGGAAATTTTTATGGCACTTAAGCATTATTGGAAAGAAGAACATACATATATGTTAGTTACTCATTCATGACAAAACATCCATGCATAGAATCATAGAATAGTTTGGATTGGAAAGGACCTTAAAGATCAGTTAGTTCCAACCCCACTGCCATGGGCAGGGACACCTTCCACTAGACCAGTTTGCTCAAGGCTCTATCCAACCTGGCCTTAGCACCTCCAGGGAGGAGACATCAGCAATCTGTTCCAGTCTCACCACCCTCACCTTCACTGTAAAGAATATCTTCCTAGTATCTAATGTAAATCAATCCTCTTCCAGTTTAAATCTGTTCTATTACTACAAAGCTTTGTAAAAAGTTCCTCCTCAGCTTTCTCATAGCCATGCTTCATATTGGAGGAAACTGGATAAATATCACTGTATACCCTACTGCTGTCATTTTTGTCCTGAGCTTTATCATTAAGCGTTGTTAGGTACAGGATATTGGGCTACTCGGGCCATTGGTGTGTCCCAATAACTGTCCTTATGATAGTTTCTGCAGTTGAGTCACAGACATGCTTAGGGTACGTGCCATTGGAGTCCCTGGAACAAACTTCTTCGAACCATTAAATGTACTGCTTTGGCAAAATGGACTGATCTTCTTTACATCTTTTAACTGAGGGGGAATGATTGAATGATAATGAAACCTAGTTTTCTGTCTCTCTTGTTTTTTCTTTTGCCATTAACGGGCTTCAGGCATTTTCAAAATGGAACTTCTCATTTTTCTCACATCCAAAAATACAAAATGTTTTGCAAATATGAGACAACTTCACTTGGAACTTGTTTTGGAGTGTCATCACTTGAGGATTGAATAGAAAAATAAATCTACTTTAATGTATTTAGTATATTGAGCATATGAGCAGCTTAACTTCACAATGTTTGTATCAGCAATATGCTTTATTCAGCTTCAGAAGCCGAGGGAGTGTGGATTTCCTTTGCCTGTGGTCCTTTAGATCTTCGCAAAGCAAAATAAATTTGTGCTTCCAGAGCTTTACAATTCTTTTCAAATTGACTTTCTAACCTTTTACAACTATTGAAATACCTCAGCTAAAAAATGTCCATCTCAAGGAATTTACTATGTGGTGAAGATGATAAAGCTAGTAGCGGTCATGTGCTAATATAATGCTGGCTGTCTTTAAAATAAATACTGAAGGGGAAAATCCTTAGCACTCTTCCCTCTTCCTCACCCCAAATTGCAGGAATTATGTTTTCTTCCATTCAGTTCAGTGTGTGTTTGTGCAGTTTTTCTTATGTGTGTAGGCAAGTTTATGAATAAACAAGATAAAATGACAAATATTTGGCATTGATGACCACTTTAGAGTGCACTGTCTGAGTGAAAGCCTTGTCCTGCAGGGGTGGCGATTCACTGTCTGTCTCAAGGTTTGTAATGGACAGATGAACTCCTTGAAATACTTTTCTTTGGGATAGGGGGTAAATCTCTGAAGTGCTGCCAGCTCTGTCTTTTTGTCTTTCATCACATGATTGATGCCAAGTTTTGTTTCAGAAATCTGGCGTTCTTCCTGCCCAGAGCTTGCTGTTGTAGACTAACAATAGTAATTTTATTTCATTAATGTGTTTTATAACCCTTTAAAGCAAATGTAGTTTACTTTAAGATGACTGCATGGCAGGCTTGGGTGGCGCGTGTCCTGACTGTCGATTACGGAAGCAGATGATTGGTATTTTTGTAAAGCAGCGCTGTCCTACCTTTAAATACCAAATGTTCTCTAGATGCATATGGTTGTTACTTGAGTGCTTGTGGGCATATTTAGATGAAAATCATGAGAGTGTGTATGTGTGTTTTGTGTGTGTACAATTGCAAGTCAAGGTATTTGTCTTGTACAAGAGGCTAAACTATGCTCCTGAAGCAACTCACTGAATTTTTTTTGATATGTGTAATAATATGACAAAGAGGCAAGGATCTCTTATTAGCTTGCAACAGCATTAGAAGTTTTAAGACTAAATTTGTAAGATCAAAAAAAACCATGTGCAGCAATGTCTTACTGGAGGCTAAAGTATGGAAGGCTAAAATAAACTTTTGTAATTTCTCCAGGTCAGCTTGTAATGGAAAAAAGTGGAGCCGACTATGACATTGCTATGGAAGGATTCAATGATTTGTTCATAGGGAATTCTAATAGAAGAGAGTCAGAAACAACAAACATATTTTTCAGGTGAGGCACAAATGTCCTGTCTTTGCGAATACTTTCTTTATATTTGCTCTGAATTTGCAGTATAATATTTCATCAATGCGTTTTTTCATGCCTTTATAGTAATACAGTGTTTCTTTTTAAAAAGAGCAATACTTCCTTTCCTTAGATTCTTGTGGCGTTCAGTTTTGAATGGATGAATATCTAGATGTTACATGTGTTGACAACCTTTAGCAGTTGCATCAATAGATCCTGTTACAGAACTGAAGAAATGTATTTTACTGTGTTAACAAGATCCTTTTAATAAGAGAACATTTGATGACCTGTAGGAGGTGGTAAAAATTAGGTCAGATTGCTTAGTGGCAAGCAAACGTGGCAAATAAGAATCCAGGGATGCAGGATATTTGTGTAGGTGTTGGCTACTCATCAGCTAACATATAATGTCATTCGTGCTTAAGGTCTTTAACACAACTAGTGCCATTTATTCGATGCTGCCTGTCTGATGTAGTTTACAATAGACAGTTTCAGCACAGAATATTTATACCTACAGAAATCTTGAGAAGGTTATTTGGTCCAGGTCTAACTTTAAAATGTAGAAATGTTTTTCTCCACTCTTTGTAGTTTACAGATTTTCATAGCAGAAGTGTCAGAGTTATTTGTCTGATAGCTGCAAGACATCGAACAGATTGCATTCCTTGCATGGGCCAAATGACAGCCTGGCATGAGATTTTACACAAGGGTTGCCTGTTTTCTGTTATTTTTACATGCTTGATATTTGTGTTGTCAGAGTTTCAACAACTTCGATATTTATGCTTAAACATTTAATTTATTTTTTTTAAACAAGATGTCCTGTAGGAACTTGAGTCTGCAAGCTTAATAAAAATAAACTCTGGGTACCTGTTTTTTGAGACTTGCAAAATTTAATACTTGGTCTTTCACTGCATAAATCTTGGACTTCAATTGCTGTTGTGCTGCTTGTGTTTATTCTGTGTGAAAGAATTAAGAAAGTGCACAGAAAGTTTTGTCTAAATGCATATATCTAAAGGCAGACTATAAGAGATAGAATTATTTCGAGGTCAAAGTCAAGTTTATGGCTATTTTATGGAATTGTTCTCCCAGTTTCTAGGTAGGCTTGATGTTTTAAATTTGAGTGGTTTTGGGGAACAAATTTTGAACCACAAGGTATTTTCTTTCGCCTTAGAGTTTACTTTAGGAAGCAGAAACACGAATACATTTTTAGCATGGAAATTGAAAATGAAAATAGAACAGCTAGTCTTAGCTAGTAGAAGGACAGGAGCTCCCTCTGGATATACAATGCAGCATACTGGTTTTAAATGTTCTTTTTTCTTTAATAGAAGTTGCTGCACAAGACTAAAGTACATTTTACTGCTTTTCCTCTGTGAAAGCATCTAACCTGCATGGATTCCAGGGATCCATTGTTTGGACAGAGTGACTCTTCTGCAGCCTTGCCCACTGCAGGACGCCTCTTGGGCACTTCTCCATCATCAGCTGAACCTACACAGCCACATCCTCAGTCTTCAGAGGAGTTTCCCCTGGTAGACCAAACTGAGCAGCCTCTCTATGAGCTGCAGCCTCTAGGAGGGCCCAGTGCACCAGTGGTGAGTGTGTCTGAAACAGGGCAGGTTAGGTACTCACAGATGAAGGATGGAGCTCCCTGAAGAGCTCTTTTACATGGTGCTTGTTTCGTGTAACAACAGCTGATTCAGACTTTAGCCAACAAGGTGGAAATTTTCAGTGATTTCATTTATACTCCAGTTTCCCTTCCTCAGGTAGGCAAATTCTGTCTTTGTCCATTACTAATTTTATTAAACAACTATTTATATCTTTTGTCATTATCAAGTGTGTATAGGTATTATTATGTGATGAGATCTCATACTTCTACCACCACTAGTTTATGTTCCCTAGAGAAGTCTTTCTGTAGTTTTTTTGCAGGAATTAGAACATGATCAATAAGATAATCCATTATGTCTCTCCTCCTCCCCCAACAATGAATTTACTTATAACGTTGCTTTAATTCTAAACACTTATTTTGTAAAAAAGTAACTCTCTCATCTAGAGGGTTTGGTTGGCATGTGTTGTACTGGCGCTAAAAACATTTCACCCATTTAAAGTGTAATAAATCATAAACAAGATAATGTTTGATGTTATTCTCTAGGTTTTATAACATTATTTGGAACAAGTCCATAGTATTATGAGGAAATTTACTAGAAGGAGTTATGTTGTCAGAACTTCAGATTTTATTTTTTTTTCCCAAGTCTTGGAGCTTTTCTTCTGCCTGCTTTTGCATAAAACACTGCCCACAGAGGTCAGGTCCTTAGGAATAAAAGTGAATTTTTTTCTATGCCCTGATTGATTCTGCTATTAATTCCTGAATGGGGTTATAGTTAATTCAACTATGAATGGCTTCCAGGTTTTTCATAGCTTTAATAATAGTCTTGTACATTTCAAATAAATGTGTAATTTATTGTAGAACCCATAAGGTTTTTTCTCCTTTAATCAATTAAGGGACTATTTTAAAAGAAAGGAAGTAATTTTAAGAAATTGATAGTAAACAGGAAGTCTTCTTATTTCCAACTGAAATATTTCCTGTTCTGGTAATAAATAAACGTAGTTGTGCTGCACGATGCTCACTGCGCAAACTAGTGCTGTTCGTGCTTCTGTGTGATACCCTTACAGATGATTGTTGCCAGCCAGTCAGAAAATGGACAGGTGCTGCATGTCATTCCTTCTGCCCAGCGAGGAATGGCCCAAATGATTATTCCTCAAGGTCAGCTTCTGGATGTGACTACTACACAGGGTGAGTTTAACCCGTGGGATTTGAGGATGTGTGCACATCCTGCACAATCTCTTCTTAAGTACATTTTCTGTTGAACAAAAGCCTATGAAATGAGAGCTACTGTGGCCACTTTACATATGTTAGGGGTAGATGGAGATGCCACTCACAAAGCTGTTTGTTGCCTTAGCATTAATACTGGTATTTGTGCAAAGTCAGACAGCTGTACTATCAGCTTTATATTTTTACTGTTTCCTTCATTTTGAGTGAAGTAGTTAATTCATGTAATGCAGATAGAGGAATTAATGTGTCTGTGGTCCGTTCCAGAGATCACTGGTGATGATGCATCTTTTGTGAAGCCAGGTGTGAAGTCCTCAGTGAAGTAAATGAAACACAACTTTCACTTTATTGCTGTTTTTTTAACTCTCAGTGTGTTGTCACATTTTAAGTATGTGATGAGATGTGCAAACAAAAGTGGAAATTGTTTATCTTTTCTCTAGAGAAGGGACAGATGGAAATCTGAAAGTATTGATTATTTATCTGCAAACCTTGCTGGGTGGCAAGATGCTGTGTATTATTTTGCATTCACAGAATTGGTCTGGGAACTAGGTTGTCACATTTTGTTAAACTCTTCAAGGTTTTTTTAACTCTTCTAGCAATTTCTGTAGAAAGTTCTCAAAATCTGAATAAATTTTCAAAATCTGAGTGCTAGTTAAGTAAGTACTCCTGAGGAATGAGAACTCAAAAGTAAGACAAATCCTGATACAGGGATAGGAAAGAGAGTTGGCTTCAGTCCTTTTTGCTGATAGCTGGAATGTGGTTTCATGACCTTGCACTGAGAAACTTGCTGGTACCCTAAACCCTTCCTTCCCTCCCTCTCCACCTGCTCTTGAGGGGTAAGACCACTCTTTGGTTACAGTGTGGCCTTACCTGACTCTAAGTTGGTCTTTACTTACAAAAGAGTTGCTGCTGCTTCTTTTTAAGCAGTAAAGGTTTCAATACCCTGCAGTATTTTTGTATTTCCATTTTGCATCCCACATGGGGCTCCCTTTTTGCAAATACCTGAGTTTCACAGTATTTGAATGCATGTTCTACAACAGTGTTACAGGGGAGTTTTGTTTTGTTCTGTTGTTCTGATTTTTTTTTTTTTCCCCTAGAGATTTACAGTATGAAAGGCTTTGTAGTTTTTTGATACTTAAAGGACAGGAAGACTTGCCATTGGTTTACTATGGAGATTATAGGAGAAGAATGGACTGTCAGCCCTTGAGTTTCGCTTGCTGACACGTGGTAGCAATGCATAAAATTGCACAGGCTTGAGTAAACTGTAGTGTCTTAAGCATGTGTCTGTGTATAAGCTACAAGAGCAGGAGTGGTGTTATTCTAAGGTGCACGCTTCAGAATGTTCTGTCACAAGCTTTCTGATGGAATGATTTCTGTACTGAGTCAATAGCTTATTGCTTTCTCAGTATGGGGGAAAGAGGCTTTCATAATTGAAGTGCAAAAATCCCACATCTAAAGGGAGCTCCCTTTTTTTATGTTGAGGCCCAAATATGAAATACCTGCTTTCAGTTTTCCGTTACAATTTTGTTTAAATATCCACACAGACTTCAATCTAACAGTATTTTTGGGCTTACGGATTGCTCCCTGTTATAAGGAAAGGCCAAGACATTTATTCTAGAAGATTCAATTTCAAGCTTTTAGGCATTCTTTTCTAAGTTCAAAGCTTATTTCAAAAGCAACAACTGGTGTGTTATTTCAGCTGAACAAAATAGTTGCACAGTCCTGCAAGGATCTGTGGAAATGTAAAGCAGAGTAATTTACAAGTTCATCTAATTATTTGCTTTGTTGTGGAAGGATTCATTAGCAGTAGCATGATTACCAAAGTTCTTGAATACGAACAACCTTAGCAAGTGTGCCTTCATACGTGGCTGGAGTTTGAGTCTTAATTCACAACTTCATAATCTAGAAATCTTCTTCCATATGTCAAAATATTTGCTTTTCTGACGCACCGAGTTTAGTCATACCTTGTCATCTCCTCATTCTGAGTTCAGTTATTAACCAGGAGGATGTTTTATTTTTGCTAAGATATTTCAGAAGAGAAGTGTGATGATGGGAACTTGCAGACTGTGGCGGTGACTGCTATAGCAGGCAGTGCAAGCAGTTACATTCTGCATCCGCAGGCATCTCTCACCATATCAAAAAAAACAACCACCAGGTATGTCAAGAGTTAAAAGGATGAACAATCACTTGGATCTGCTGCTAGTACTGCTTTTTTTCTTGCACTTTGCTTTGCAATGTTTATCACAAAATTACCAAAATGGAGGTATGAACCCTTAGTATTAGTGAATTATGTGTTTGCAGGCAACCTTCGTATGTGCCAGAGCAGTGGAAAAAGCAATTAAAGTACTTACATTACAAAAATAGTTGAATCTATTCTGACTGGAACAATAGGTGGGCATTTAAAGTAGCACAGTGCAAATTACTTGAATTACTCCAAACAGAAACTGGTGCTGCCATCCAAGAGTTGAAAGCGAACCAGTGAATGAACTCCAAGGAAAGCTGAAGATTGAGAGAGAGGATTTCTTGTATGAATTTATTAAAACCTACATAAACCATCCTTCTACAAGAACAATTTATTGTAGAGATTAATTTTTCAGATAGAGATTTCGGTAGGTTGCAGTAACAAGGAGAGCCTAATCTTTGTTCTCTGCATAACTCCTTTGACTTCCTTTAATAAAATATGAGAAAGCAACTGCTAGTGGCGTGTTTCAGTGGAGCGTGTGGACCGTAGAAAGCAGATTGGTTAGCAAAGTTCCTAAAATTTAAATAGTTGGTTTTCTTCTCTTTGTACCCACATGATTCTGTCCCCATAGTAAGTGACTGTTTTAGTTACCGAATACTCTGGGATTGCCTTTTGCATAAAAATACCCCAAACCAAAGCAACAACAACAGAAAAACAAATGAACAAAAGAAACTCACCAAAGGCGACATTTGTTCTGTGGATTGCAGGACTAGCTTTGCATTGGTTTATTCTCATTTTAGATGTAAGAGACTAATTTGTACTGTAGACTATTCTATATATATTCAAGAAACTTTTAAAATTAAGAAAAACATTGTAAATAGATTTTTGTGAACACACGTTGCACAAAACGTTAAAAAATAAACCTGGAAAGGAGATGTATTTGTATGGATGTGATGTACTTGAGTTCTGGAGTAACAAACATTAACTAATCATTGTTTCTGAAGAAACTAGATAACTTTAGTTAAAGTAGTTATTGGAGCAGCTTTTCAGTCATATAAAATATACTAAACGGTGCAGCATGTAACAAGTGTTTGATTTTTGGTTTTAATCTTTACCATTCCACCATCTGTCTGCATAAGAAAATTATCAAGACAATCAGCTGGTCTATTTCACTATGTTTTGTCTGTTGTTGTCAAACAATGATAATATTCGAGTGTTCAGAGGTCATCAGGTTTTTTTAAATACTTTTTCTGTGAAGCGTTTTAACAATGAAATAGAACATGGAGAAAACAAACCTTGATTTTTTTAGGGCAAGTTGATTCAATATCTATTGTCCAATCATTTGCTCTAGGGTTATGCATAGTGCAGTCATTCAATGTATTTACTGTAGTTTATACTAAATTTCCTGGCTATCTGTATAGACTTTTACTTTCTTTATCTTTTTAGGGTAGTGGAAGATCACTTTCCCATCCTTCTTCAGCCATTGCCACCAAATACGCCTGCTTGGGCACACTGTCTCAGGAACTGTGAGGTGGGCTGCACAGAATTCTGTTTTTATGGTTTATCATCCAGATCCAAAATACTGATCCTATTCCATGAAAGGAATACCATTCATAGTTGCAGAAACTCTGTTCAAACTTTCTGGTATTATGAAGTAGTACTGGTACTAACTGGTAGAATAACTAACTATGAGTTGCTCCTGAAGTAAAAAAATGTCCTTCTGAAATCGCAGTTTCATTTAACACTGAAAAAAGCCATTGTGTGCCATGTTAAAAGTTCACTCTTGAACTTCAGTGCAAGTCTTCTGCTAAGCAAACTTTTTCTTTGTTGTTCTTAGTGATCCATTAATTAAAAAATAGACTTGCTTTTATATGGCCTAAGTCTGCAACTATTCTTATTAGTTTTTGTTGTCACTTAGAAATCAAAATCCATGGGGCTTATCAGGATCAAGCATGGGGCTAATCAGAGCATCTTAATGTCAGTATTTTACTAAGCATTTTTGTTTTAGGTATTCTCTTAGAATATTTTTTTTGTTTGTTTTTTACTGGCATGGTTACTAGGGCTTGTTTATCTTTTGTTGAAAAGTTCTCTTCTCTGTGATGACTTCTGACATAAACAGAACTCTATCTGCCTATCATTGGATGACTGCAGAACTCTTCTGACAGCTGAGATGATGTCAATAGCTAGAGTGCATCATAAATCATTTAAAAGGGAGGGAGGGGAGATGGGAAGATTCTTGAGAGATCATCTACCCCTGTTTTAACATCAGTGTACCTTATCTAAATAAGTTACTACTTTCATTTTGTAGGAGGACTGGTATTATAGTCTACTTAGACTATCATAGTCTGTTAGAAGAAATTTCACCTGCTGTGTTTAAAATTCACAGCAACAGAATTTATACAAGAGTTCATATTTTTTTAAAGAAAAAGTAATCAAAATATTGTTTGTTTGAATCTGTTCTGAAGACATAAATGTCTGTTTCTAGTGTTCAGCAGACCGATTGCCTGTATGCAGTAATCTTCCCTTGTTGCTATTCTTCCTGCAGAGTCAGCCCACTCAAGGAGGAATAACTCAAATAAGTTCTTTTCCTTCTTGTGTGCTGCCACCTGAGCTGCTTTGCTGTGTTTGTCACTTACACGGTGTAGATTCATTGGAAATTGATAGGATGCGTGTGCTTTTTTCATGGGCACAGACTACAAGACAATGGGATTTTTAAGGTGGCATTTATCTTTCTGGTGTAACTGTCTTACAGAATGTTTTGTTACTAATAACAACAACAAAGGCTGCAACTGGAATCTGGAGATCTTGTAGAGGTTCAGATAAATATAGCCACTCACAATTCCCCTTTCTAGAATAGGAATAAACTTTAAGCAGTGTAGAGGTTTGTATGAATTTCACAGAAGGTGCCAGCAGATGAAACTGCGGCATAGCCTGGATACATGCTGCCAGCCATATATCCCAGGTTGGGGACAGAATGGCTGGAGAACAACCAGGCAGAAAGGGACCTGGGGGTACTGGTAGATAGTAGGCTAAACATGAACCAGCAGTGTGCCCAGGTGGTCAGGAGAGCCAATGGCATCCTGGCCTGTATCAGGAACACTGTGACCAGCAGGACAAGGGAGGTTATTCTTCCTCTGTACTCCTCAGCACTGGTCAGGCCACACCTTGAGTACTGTGTCCAGTTCTGGGCCTCTCAATTCAAGAGAGATGTTGAGGTACTGGAACGTGTCCAGAGAAGGGTGACGAAACTGGCAAGGGGCCTGGAGCACAGCCCTGTGAGGAGTGGCTGAGGGAGCTGGAGGTGTTTAGCCTGGAGAAGAGGAGGCTCAGGGGTGACCTCATTGCTGTCTAGCTACTTGAATGGAGGTCATAGGGAGGTGAGGATTGGTCTCTTCTCCCAGGCAATCAGCAATAGAACAAGGGGACACAGTCTCAAGTTGTGTTGGGGGAGGAACAGGCTGGATATTAGGAGAAAGTTCTTCACAGAGAGAGTGATTGGCATTGGAATGGGCTGCCCAGGGAGGTGGTATCGTAGTCCCTGGAAGTGTTCTAGGAAAGACTGGATGGAGCACTTAGTGTCATGGTCTAGTTGATTGGATAGGGCTGGGTGATAGGTTCTGTGGTCCCTCTTGTGAAAAAAAAAGGTACCTCTGGCATTTTTTTTGACTGCTTTGCTTCTCATGGATGTTTCAGATCAAGTTTTGGACAGAACTGTTACTTACAGTCTCTGGGTAAAAATTGCCAGTTTCTGTTCCTCACCATAGCTGTGTGAATGCAGCTGATGTAGACTTTCTTAATTGCAGAAGCAGTGTACTTGCAGCTGCTGAAGTGTAAGCAACTGGTATCTCAGGGGGCATATGCAGCTGGTACATACATAATCCTCTGCTTTTGGGCTTGTGCTAGAAGTAACACTGTGGTGGCCCATTCACAAGGTGTTCATTTGTTCTTTGTGACTTCAGGTCATGCTAACCACAGACATTTTGTTTTTCTTGGGTGATGATGATGCAGGTTTTCTGCAGTTGTCACGAAAGCATTTATGTGATAAGAATGTTGCAGAGACATTGCTGCTTTTGGTGTCAGTAGTATTTAAACATTTGGTTGCTCTCATTAAGGTGGCAAAAGGGATGCATCAGATTGTAGTACTGGTTCACCATGTGTTTCCCTCTCAGATGCGCTGTAAGGCTGAGCTGGCAAACATCATTTTGCACATGGCAAATCTGTTACATTATATATCTGTGTAAGGTTGAGTATCAGGAGTGTCCTGAAGATAAGGAGGAGTATTATTACGTGAGACACTGCATTCAATATTAGTGTGGCAGTTACTGATGCAGGTGTATTCTACTCCTAAGTGCAGCATGAGTGTTGTGAAGTAGATGTACAGACAATTTTTAGTGCTTCAGAGGTTCTCTGTGGGAGTCAAGCGAACATGTTTGCTGAAGATGTAGGAGTTGACTGCAACTGAAGTGGTGTCGGGGGG
>VWYK01064703.1:15837-37906 GCA_013399775.1 Semnornis frantzii | reverse complement strand
AAAGCATATAAGCATCTGTTAGCAGCAGCACTTTATTTCACATAACAAGAGAATCCTGTTTATAATGTGTCACCAGCTGCTCAGTCAGAATGGGTTCTATTAGAACTAATTTAATTTTACATAAGTTGATCTATTTGCATTCTGAATCTCCAGTTAAACGCCTAGGTACTGTTTTGTAGACTGATCCTGCTTCGAGTCTCAGTGTATGGACAATGCTTAATCAGTGTGTACATCAGGAAATAAACATAATCAGCAAGTGCACTAATTAAGCCAGGAAAATTTTGCAACATGCATACACTGTATGGATTAACAAGGCAATTCATTAGAAATCTTAATTATGGAATATTATATTTTCCGTACATTTTGTTTCATGATGCTTCAGATGAGTTTTCCCTAAATGCAGAAGCCATCTACACTTCTCAAAGTAGACAGTGAGATCCTTTTAACTAAGGCACATCTGTGTAGCCTCTAGTCTGGAAGCCTCTGTGGGAAGCATGTTTTGTCATCTCCAGCCAGATAACCTCTTGATAGGCTCTCTTGAACGAGAGGTTGCTAATCTAATGTTAATATGCAGATGACTAAAAATAAATAGCAAATAAAACATATAGGTAAAAATGTCATTTGGTGATTTGGAGCCTCTCCTCATCCTTCAAACCAACCTTTGCTCAGTTTATTTATGAAAACTCAACAAATAAACACCTAGGGCTTGAGACATGGCAATGGGGTTTTAATGAGAAAAGCTTCCATTGAACTCAGCATGCTTCCAGCTTTTAGTATCAACTGGCTGCAAAACTCCAGGCTGAAGGAGAGATTCAATAACATTCCAAACCTGCATGGTGGTAAATGTATGAGCTTCTCTCCTCTGGCAAAGGACCTTGCTTAGCTGACTCACAGTCTTTTGTTAGACTGAATCCTGTCCTACAGCTTCATGTAAACTTCTTGCTGGAGGGATCCTGCATGTGGGATGAAGGAGGCTGGCCCCATTGGAAGCTCAAGGAATCAGCTAAGCTGTTTGTATTAGCACAGGTGGATTTTATACAAAATGCTTTGTCTGTAGGACAGAAGTACTGTCCTATAACTAACTTCATCTGAGGTTGCTCTGTTCCAAGGCAGGACACGGAAGGTGAGCTTAGCTTTCTTCTGTGTAGCCATAGAGATTACTTTAGAGCTACACTTTTGTAAGCTTTAGACCTACACTTTAGTAATCATATTACTTCTAGCCCTGCATATGCAGCTTTTGTTTTACAGAAAAGACTATAGTGATTTTAAATAATGCTGAAGTATTTCTTACAGCACCTTCTGAAGGAGAGCACCACAGTTTCCACCAGTCAAAAGACACATAACTACGATTAGGAAAGTAGAAATAAATGTAACAGGATAGAAAGCCTTTGTAAATCTGCTCACCTGCCAGGTATTCCTCATTCAGATAGTCCAAGAACATCTCCTGGAGTATCTGTACCCTTCTAACTTCTGAATGAGAGAAAAATGAATCACTGAGTCTCCCAAGCACATTCTTTTTGAACCTTGGCTGCCATACCTGGGAGGCAAAAAAAACCATAGACCACCTCCTCTCTATCATGATACAAGGACATCCTTATTGCCCTTTTGGGAATTAATTCTTTTTGAACCTTTGGCTGCCATACCTTGGAGGGAGGCAAAAAAAACCCCATAGACTACCTCCTCTCTAACATGATACAAGGGCATCCCTGTTGCCTTTTAGAAATTCATTCTTTGCTCCATTTCCACCCTTAGCTCAAAATCTCTTGTTGAGAAATGCAGATATAGTTTCAGCTAAGCAGATAAGATCTACATAAACCACTGACAGTTCACTATTGGGAAATGTTCTATCCATCACAGGACTGAGTGAAATCATGTTGTGAATATTTGTTGTTACCACAGCCAAGATTATTTCTTAGAAATCAGGTGTGGCTGAAGTCCAGTATTAAGGTAGCCTAGGTCCAATGGAAAGGATGAAGTCTAAACAGCAGCAGACAGACAGCCTTACATGGGTTTTACTACAGTAAAAGACAAATCCTGTCCTTGTCTATGCCATGCTTTAGATGTAAAATACTAGCTTCAACTTCCAGCATTGTCTTCTCCTTGACATCTGTCACATTAAATGGTAAAGTTAGTTGAAACTTGGCCATTATTTTACATTAAGATGAGTAAAGACCACAGGCTTTAACTCTAAACTTTAAAAAATGCTGTCAAATAAGAGTTATGCTGTGGTCTGTTGCTAGCAGAAATGCCAAGCAGTGCCCATATTAGGATGGTCCCTTGGCATCTGCATGAGTCATAAACGTGTCTTTTGGCCACTGCTTCATTTATTGCTCATTATCTTTGCAGTGGACTGGTAAAGGCAGACATAAATAGAAAAATGCTTACGTAATGTGAGGGACACATTCTGTTTAAACGTTTTCAATAACCTAGCCAAAACCTGACAAAGTAGCTATTATTAGCATCTGAAAATTCCCATCTCATAAAGGCTTATTCATGTATATGTAGACCATGATTACGTTTTATTTGTGGCAACAGGCATGACAAAAAGGGAAAAAAAAAAAAAAAAGAAAGGAGAAAAGCAGGGGCTAATATATTCAGTGAAAGCACTTAGTAGATATATGAAATATTCATGTAGGGGACACTGGGCTCAACAGCACAATAAAAAAGCATTCCCAAAACAGAGGCCAGATCACTTAAATGAGATGGAAAAGGATATGTGACAGCACCAAACCCTTGTCCAGGGTTCTGGCCTAAAGGCAATGAAATAAGTGAATTGACGATCTGGGTAGAGCTTTTGTTGTTGGGAGTAATAATTCACATATTCTTTGTACGAACATGACAAGAGAAAATTACTTCTGCATCCAGCTCTTCCTTCTGTCCTAAAGCAGCCTACGAGGCAGCTCAAGTTTCTTAAAAGGACATTGGTCAACATCATAGCCCAACAGTGCAGCAAATAAAAGATTAAAGTTCTGAAACTTGCCTAAGCCTGCAGTAATACTTCTTTTCACATCACAGATTGTGCTTACTGCTTTCTTGAGACCACTAAATTATGACATTGCCTGCCTTTTAATGTGAGTTGAAAAAAACAAACTGAGATGCCTTTCTATAAAGTTCACTTGCAGTATAAATTAATTTGCATTAGTTTCTCAGTTGCAAAATATATTTGCCTTTGAGCAATGACTTTGTCACATCATCAAGTCATGGAAAATTCAATCTGTCATAGGCTGAAGGGCCAAACTATAATAACTTCATTACAGCATCACAAAGGGAGATACAGGGAATTACATTGACGGTAAATTCTTTCTCTCACTCTCAACAGTTAGAGGACTTTTCTAATAATATCAGTTTAGAAAAACACAATCCTATGTCATTGCTGATTTCACAAATTGCAGAGGTTATCATGAGCAAGTGTGGACAAAACTATGATTCCCTTTCTCTGCACGCTACAAAGTCTGAGATTATCACAGGCTTGTTTCAGGGGCCCTTTTCTACTCAGGTCTTCAGTTATCAGCAATGGTGATAAACAGCAATTACTTGCATCTAAACAACACAAACTATCAGTTTCTCAAATTTTACAGCACTCTTAAGAAATAATTGTCAAAATAAAGTTTTATAGGACCCAAAGATGTTGTTCTGAACTGCGGTATTGCTAACTGGCTTTATATATAACCACATACGTATCTGCTGTACCACACATAGAATCATAGGATGGTAAGGTTGGAAGGGACCTCAAGGATTATCCAGTTCCAACACCCTGACACAGGCAGGGACACCTCCCACTAGTCCAGGTTGCTCAAGGCCTTGTCCAAACTGGCCTTGAACACCTCCAGAGAGGGAGCAGCCACAACCTCTCTGGGCAACCTGTGCCAGTGTCTCACCACCCTCACTGCAAACAACTTCTTCCTAACATCCACTTTCAATCTCCCCTCTGCCACTTCAAACCCAATCCCCTTGTCCTGGCATTACAAAACCTTGTCAATAGTCCCTCCCCAGCCTTCCTGCAGCCCCCTTCAGATCCTGGAAGGCTACTCCAAGGTCTCCTGGAAGCCTTCTCTTCTCCAGGCTGCAGAGCCCCAACTCTCTCAGCCTGTCCTCAGAGCAGAGCTGCTGCAGCCCTCTGAGCATCTTTGCAGCCCTCCTCTGGATCCGCTCCAACTGTTCAATGTCCTTCCTGTGCTGGAGGTTCCAGAATTGTACACAGTACTCCAGACCATCCTGAACTCCTCACCTAGAGCACTGTAGTGCCTTAGTAAAATAGTATAGACAGGTAAAGAGGACATCAATGCAGACGTGAATGGAAAGATTGCAGAACTGGTTTAAATCAGACCTTGATTAAAGCCTTGTTTGAGCCTGCGCCTGAAGTTAACTCACTAGTTAACCAGTGAATTTTTCAAACTCACCATCTGAACGTTCTTACTCACTAAGCCATCCTAGAACCATCCGTATTTGCACATATAAATAAATATTTTGGGTGTGCAAGGTACAGGATTTCCAGATGCCGAGTGTCGACATTTGAAAATGTGGCCCTGAGTGTCATATACTACCCTTGATTGATGCACACAGATCAAAATGACTTCAAAGAGAGTTCTGCACGCAGATTGAGGGTAAGATATGGCAGTAATAAAATGAACATTAATCTATGAACAGTGTTGTTCCCCACCATAGGGCAATGATAGATTCACCGTAAACCTTTTCCATCTGTCAAGTGCACTGCAGCGTTCTTGTGTCTACACTAATATCCTTTCATATTTATAGCAGTGGGCTTTGAGCACCATGTCAGGCTGAAAACAAAATGCAGCAAATAAAACATAGAGATGGAAAAATCCAGGAAAATGGAGAAAAAAATAAAAAAGGAAAAAAAAAAGACTAACCTGTAAATAGATCTTCCTTTAGGCTGAACAATGAATTCCAACTAGTAGCATTGACATCCCCAAAATACAAATATTGGGAGTTTATTTATTTAAATGCTTGTCTATGGTTCTTCTTACCAGAGGAAAACGAGCATGTGCTAAAACACTGGCAGCATGATGGTTCAGAGGAAATGGACAGCCTCCATTAGAGGAGAGAGGACTGCAGTACTTCTCTAGCCTGTTAGGTTTATGACTCAGTCTGAGTTTGTCTCAGTGTTGGACTGAAGATGAAATGCGATGTAAAAGATGTACAAATAGTGCACAAAAGATTTTACTTTTACCAAAAAACCTCTCAAAGCAGTTTCATAGCATAGGTAAATACACTGATGCATATAGTGAAAAACAACACTCACTGCTTCATTTGCAGATTTAACTTAATAATATTATTTCATCATTTAAAGAGATGGTTGAATAATGAAAATAATTAGTCATGAGTATTTTAGCATCAACTGATGGAAAAAGATTGGAACAGGTCATATAATTAAGCATTATTTGACTATCTATACAACTAATTGAATAATGGAAACATTTATTCACCAATAATACATTCATCTATCTACAGAAGAAAGGAAATGATTTGTAAATCAGACTTACATTAACAGGATCTGATGAATATCTGTAATATTGTCCAAAATTTGTGTTATTGTTACAAAGAACGTGAAAGCTTGCTGGAACAATATTGTCATTTACAATGACAGAACCTCAAAAGGCAAACAATTTGGCTAGAACACATCCATATCATTAATCCACTGTGTATTTAACTTGATGAATGGGATGACATTTCAAAGCACAGAAGGAAGAATAATCTCATATTTTAAGTAGAGGACCAAGAACTAGATGACCTGGTTTCTACTTGTAGTCCTATCATCAATTATTTTCACAGGTTTTAATTTTACCTCACTACCTGGAAATTACTTGTTCCTAAGCTAATTACTTTCACGTTAAGAAAAGCTTTATGTGCAGTCCAGTGAATAACTCAGTACACTTAACTATCTTAGAATCATAGAATGGTGAGGTTGGAAGGACTAAACTATAATGAGCAGATTTTTAAATTATTATTATATTTTTTTAGTCAAACACTCAGTTACCAGCCCTGTGTGGCTTACAGTGTGAGCTGAGAGGCTAAAATCTAAGATATAGAATCATAGAATAGTAAGGTTGGAAGGGACTTCAAGCACCATCTAGTTCCAACCCCCCAACATAGGCAGGGACACCTCCCACTAGAACAGGTCACTCAAAGCATCATCCAACCTAACAAAAGAACTTCCAAGAAGAAACAAAGAACTTTCTCCTAACATCCAGCCTAAATCTCCACTCTGCCACTTCAAACCCATTGCCCCTTGTCCTGGCATTACAAGACCTTGTCAACAGTTCCTCCCCAGCCTTCCTGTAGCCCCCTTCAGATCCTGGAAGGCTACTCTAAGGTCTCCTGGAAGCCTTCTCTTCTGCAGGCTCTTGGAGCTAGGACAGCTGTAGTAACAGGGGTATAATTAACTAAGATTCAACAGACTAGAATGCTTGAAAGAAATGATGCTCTTACATGGTTTCTTCTCACTTCAGCTTCTCAAGCATCCCTGTGAGGGGAGCTTCCACTACTGAGAGGAATCAATAATTACTTTTGAGTAACTTCAGTGATTGCTGATGCTGCTTTAGAAAGATAATCAGCCTGAAACACGTGAAACCAAAGTGGTTGGAAGCACAAATGTAAAACCATTAAAAACACTGATGGTTTGGGAGTTACCCACCCCTTCATGTGCTGCTGATGCAATCCTCAAGTTCACTTAGCTAATGCAGGAACCAAGGTGATGAAGGAGCAGAGAATACATTCTGTTCTTCAGGAATTTCAATTCAGCAAAATACCAACTTCCCAAATGTTCTAAGGGTAAACACCAGTCTTTGGGAGATGCAGTGTGCATTCATTATGAACATTGTCTGCAGGAATAACAACTTTGGATGGGCAGCATTCAGCTCTTCATCTCCAAATATTACCAGCCAGCTAGTGAATAAGAAGCACTTTCAAGACACAGGAATGAGTGACTTCAGCCTGATTCTCTTCAGCAGTCTCACTTCTGTTGCCCATGCTCTCTGCTCCTGAGCAGAAAGAAGACTTCAAAAAGTGCAAGGTGTTTCCTGTTACTCAGCAGAAAAAGGATGCTGGAACTGCAGTAGGAAACCAGAAACAAGAGAAGTGCAATGCTGTTGTAGAATAAAGAAATTGTTTCTCAGGTCTAGAAATGCGATCTTACTCTGTGAGGTTAGAGGTCTCCTTATTTTGATCTGAAGAGGATGCTTAACTATATAAAAATGGGTTTAAGGTTTTAAGCCTCCCTCTTTTGCAAACCGAAGCAAAGGCTAACACAACCAAAACCTCAAAGGCTAATTTCTGATTATTCACAATTCAGGAGCATGTATTAAGGCATGACACCAAATGTTAACATGAAAAATCAGCTTGAAGTTAATGTTTTAACCTTTTTTTGTTCTGGCAGAAATGGAATTTCCCCCCATATCTCTCCCTTCCAAATAGAATCCATGCAAAACTGGCCACTTGAAGTGAAGCATTTTGACTTTGAGAGAACTGCACATTCTCTGAGCAGCAATGCTGGTCAGCCCTCAGCAATAAAACTGCATATAAATGAATGACTTGAACTAGCTCATAAAGCCAAAACCTGAATTTTAATATAGCTCTGTACTTTTTTCAGTACCTTCCTCTTCAGAGTACACTATAATAAAGTACAGGTGATGAATATTTATTCAACCCTGATTATACTTGAGCTGCATTAGTGTGCTTTAGATTAAAGCTCTGTTGTTTCTACTGGTAATTCTCCTGCATGGTGATTTTTTACATTTTAGATCTTTTGATTTACACATAAAACTATACTTATTATAATGTCTGCCTTATTAGCCCTCTTTTCTGTTCTACATTCAATTCATGGCAGTATTGTATTCATGCAGTGGGTTATTGTATTTACAAACTTGCTTTACTTACTGTAAATGCAGAAATTACTATTATTAGCTATGCATTCAGTACAAAACTTGCCTATTCAGACTGAAAGTGGGCTCGAATTCTGCATAAAGTATTCTGCTACCAAGAATCTGAACACACTTTTATTTTTTAATTAATAGAGAGGTGAAGCTCTTACTGTTGTGCAGTAGAAAGTGCTGGTGTTCCCACAAACAATACAAGGTCCTACAAGATACTAGCAACTGGAAATCTGACCATGCAGCACCTTTAGAATGCAGTTTACTGAAGCCATCGATTCAGTATCACATCAGGGAAGGCCACTCAGATACTATCCATACCCTCTAAGCCATTTCCTTAACGAGTCCTCTCAGAGATCACTTGTTTTGTGGATTTAGTTTACAAGATATTGGTGAGAGGGCAATTTTCAAGTCAGTGTGTCTCACAGGAGGCATGAATTACAGCACTAGGTAGATGCTATATCAGGCACTGCCTCATGAGCTGGTACTACAAGAGTCACAGTGAAGAAGTGCCCTCATACTAAGAGATGTATTTCTGAAGAGTGCAGTTCAGCATTCCCTCAAGAGAGCTGTCACCTCACTGCAGCTGAGCATCTTAAGAGCTCAAGTCCATTTGGTCACTCAGCTTGTCTCAGAACAACAAAAATGACAGAGACACAAATGGCATCTTACAAAGGACCTGGAAGGCCTTTAATATCCTCAGAGACCAACCCAAGTAGTCAATTATTGTCCCCTCAAGAGACAATTTCCTTTATGAGAAAAAAATGCAGAGTAACCAGCCTGATGTTCTAACTTAGCCACAAAGAACTTCAGAAACTCATCACAAATGAAATATTAATGAGGCAGTGGGTCCTAGAGAAATCAAACAATATGCACCACCAGAAATTAAGTTGCTGACTATACTGGCTAGCCCCTACTTCAGAGATCATTAGTCTGAAATATTCAGCTAGTAAAATCTGTATCTTCAATTTTAATCAGATTTGAGTGTTTGCAAACCATGCAGTTGCTGCTATAAAGATAATGAAGTCACCAAATAGCCAACAACTTTAATTCTGAATTTTTTTTTTTGGGGGGGTGAGATTTGAAGATTAGAGTCATTTGCAAACTTCTCAGATCCTACTGCTCTCAGTACTGAGAGAGGAACAACTTCAGTCTATGAGTTATGTGAAATGTATTTGCTGCCTTAGCCCAGCTCCAAACAAGGTATGACAGACCTCACACACCTCACCGCCACAACAGGCATCTTTTGTTTTCATTCTCAGCAGAAAGCCAAAAGAAAGCACAGAGATTATGCACCTCTCCTCCTTACAATCAGTCCCACTATGTGAAAAGCAAACTGATGGCATGGACGAGGGAGAAGGAATTCACAGTTCTCACTAGCTGCACTGACTTGTTTGCTTGTTGGTAGTGGGTGACACAGCTGACTTTCAAGCTACCATAATCTCTCTACCCCAACTTGCTGAATTACAGAGAGGATTACATTTCTTATTTTGATTGTGGTGAATGCACTGAGTCACAAGTTGCTCTCACTGCAGATCAACATATATTCAGAGAAAATCCTGGATTTGTCTTGGCATAGTAGTCATGATCACTGTCTCTAAAGGTTGCTGCTGATCTTTGGCTCTAGAGATAAACTTATGATTAACCTTTAATAGTAGAAGAAACAAAATATTTATCAGAAAATGATGCAAAGTACAGTCCTCTCTTCAACTTTGCAGTATGTTGGTTTTATTATACTTGAATAGCTTCAAAGAGGAGTCCCATAATGGATTGTAACTTACAGGTACTAACCTACACTACATTAACCCAGAAAAGGTCAAATCCTTACAAGATTTTTGCTATCTGTAAACCTTAAATATTTGAGGAAGGGCAGGTTTATCCTGACTCAGTGGTACTGATATTTTGTTTCAGGTAAAATAGGAGGGCTTCCTGTAAGACTCATCTTCAAAATCATACAGAATCTCTCCCTGATGCTGACATGAAAGTCAAAGCCATGTCCTAGGTGTCACCAAGGTAGTCACATTTTTTTTTGTGTTGCATTTGTATGCTAATCACATAAGAAGCAAAAATAGGCTTAGATTGGAAATCAAAGATTGGTTGTATACAGGTAATAGAGTGCTCCAATGCTTTATTTAAAGATAGAAGGCTCTTGAACCAGGCTTTATTATTGAACTAAGACTATCTATCCTTTTTGACACTTTTTAAATTAAGTTCTTCCTCTAATTTATGTTTTTGTCAGCTTTCCTCCCTTACCTGGCTTTAAACTGATTTTTTTTTTTTTCCTCTCAAAGTAATAAACTACTTTGGAGAGGAGAGAAAAAAAAAATTTAATGACCTCAAGAATTTAGATTAACAAAATGGATCATTTGTATACAGCTGCAGAGTTATGAAACCTTTTGAAGTACAGTCTACAGCATCTTACAAGCAGTACCCTGCTTCCACACAGGGCACAAAATACTTGTTAGCACTCCCAACATTCTCAATTCTTGGCATGCTTAAGCAGGACTACAGCCCTTTGGGAGGAAAATTAGGAGGTCAAAGTTAAACCAAAGGGATAATGTAGAGGTCAAAATCATCAATGTACTTTTGGTTTTTTTTTTCCTTCTCCTTCTTTTTTTTTTTTTTTTTTAAATGCTGTGATGGATAAGCCCCTCCAGCCCTTGTAGCAAAGCAGCAAACAAAAGCCTGGGTGAGCCTGGATTTGCACCACCAGTCATGTTTGACTCTTTACTGGCTGCTCAGTCTGCCTCCTTATTACTGCTAATCCAACCTGCCTCTGAGCACGGTCTGCATCCCGTCTGACTTGAGCAGAGATACAGGGAGTTTGTTCAGACAAACAGAGCAGGGGAGCAGCTGCAGCCTGATGAGTGGTGGCAGCCAGATAATCTACTGTGATGTCTTGTTGGAGAAAATTTGGGACAATGTAATTTCCCCAGTTTGACATGAAACCCTTGTCAGAGTAACATGAGGCTGTACAGAGTACATGCAGCCTTTGGATGTTGTAAGCAATATTTGTTTCTCTCTTACAAGAATTTGGATTGTATGTTTATCTAAGATGGCTTCAGATTTTCAGTACTTTATGTGTTAAAGGTTAAAAAAAAATTAACTGCTCAAGAGGAAAATGGTAGCAGCTCACAGTTTTTCCCTGTTTCCTTTCTATCTCTTTCCCTATCTCCAATGTGATCTTAATTCTTCCTATCACTGGGTCACACTGGAGGCATTTTTTGAGACTCTTTTAAAAGTAACATAAAGATGAAATAATTTTTTTAAACAGGAATTACTGATGTGAAATGCGATTTTGTTTTCCTCTATTAAATAGAGTCACATCCACAGAATTGTGCAAACACCTACTGTTCACACTCAGTCACATTTCAAAATGGCATCTTGTTTTGGTACAACTAGCATGGTTCCTGATTTAGCATAAGGAAGAAAATTACAGGTTTTAAGAGCTCTACATTCTTACAACACAAGGTATTGTTAAAGCACTTGCACTCAGAGAAACATCCAATAATGGTTTGAATGGAAATACTATTTCTAGTCAGGTCACTCTGTGGACATTCTCTTTACACATTAGGATATATTTTTCCCATACAGAAAATAAGTATACTTAATTATTTATTTATTAATTTTTTTAAAGTAATGAGACAGGTTCCTAACTTACCTTCAGAACCGCAGTGTGTCCTTTCATCTTTAAACAAAGACTCCGTGACTGGCTGAAGCTGACATTTCCTGCCTGGACTTTTCAGTAGAGGAAAATCATTCACACACATGATTTCTGATTTACTTTGTACTGATAAGTATATGCTGTTATCCTACACTTCTTCATCAGCTTTGGCTCTTAGAATTTAGGCAATGTAAAAATAAATACTTCAATTGAAGAGTATGAATGTCATTCATTATTCATTATCACAAGTTACATCTACAGCCTGGATTCATAGAGTGGTTTGGGTTGGAAGGGACCTTGAAGATCATCTAGTTCTAATGCCCCTAGCATAGGCAGGGACACTTCCACACTTCCTCATCCAACCTGGTCTTGAACACCTGCAGGGAGGAGACATTCATGACCTCTCTGGGTAACCTGTTCCACTATCTCATCACCCTCATTGTAATTTCTAATAGCTAGATTGTTATTAGATTATTTCTAAAAGTTCCTCTGTGAGGACCCTGTTGTGGTAGGCCTAAGCAGGCCAAATTGGGCTTGTACCTCTCCTGGTTTGCCCAGCCATGTTTTCCTGCTCTCCCTCCTGCTGTTTTGGGGAGAGCAACCGCGGGAAAAGGGACAAAGGGCCTGGAGCCACTAAGTCTGGGGTCTGTGGCCTGCCCAGACCCTGCTGTAAACAAGGTGCACAGGGTTGCCTTGTGCAAGGCTGTGTTCTGCCCAAAGAGGGTAAAGCAAGCCTATGGCTTCACCCAATATGGGCAAATCTTGGCTAACTGCCATTGGATTGGCTATCCTGTGTGCAAAGGCCCATTGGTCTCAGGTTGTATCGGATAAAAGGAGATGAGCAGGGAGCAGAGAGGCCTTTGCCATTCCAAGGTGTGTCTGTGCCTGCTGCCTCTGATCCCTCCACACATTCGGCCTGCACAGCCGGCGTGACACCGCAAGACATCTGCCTGCACCTGGAAGCCTTCTGCCCAGACGGAAGCCCTGGAGAGAACACAAATCATCCAGAGAGCCAGGAACAGCTCAGAGATCGTCTGCCTCCTTTCCCCAGAAGCCTGGGGAGACTCTAAAGCCTCTGACAGTTACCAACAGCAACCCTGCCTTGCGTACTGTCAGATATAATTCTGTGAGTAAATACCAAAAGCCTCTTGGAATTATTAATTGCCTTCTGCCCTAAGCAGAAAGTAGCCCCTTGTGTCCATCTAGTGAGCAAGCGGTGTACTGGCCGCAAAGCTTCTCTGCCAGTTTAAATCGAGTTCAATTAATGTTTATATTTAATAGTTATCTCTGGGTCTTATTATAGCCTGTATATAGTTTCCATAATGCTGCAAAGAGCCTGTTATTATTGTTATTAAATGGTGATCGGGGTGATGCGAGTTCTGAATATTTAATATTAATAAACTGTTATTATTTTTAAATATCATCTTGCATTAATTAATTACCCCATTTCTGTCACACACCCCTGCTAAGATACCATTCCAGCACTGTTTTATTTTCTGGTATTGAAACAACATTGGCCTACTCATGTGTGGCATCAAAGTTATCTGTCCCATGTGTCCAAGTTTTGCTTTTGTAAACCTACTGTGATTCCACTCTGGGCCTGGCAGTTCAAAGCACTACTGGGTCTGGTAATATGGCCTAAATTCACCATTCTCATTTCTCTGTCTGCACACACATACAAACTAGAGGTCTAAGTGTTCAAAGAATGATCTTTAAATGCCAGATACACAAATAAAGATTAAGCAATCAGTGTAAATAACTCAATTTTTAAAAGTGCTGAAAGAATGCAATGCCCATTACAACTAATGAAAATTCAGTGAATGATCATTAAATGCAGTTTAGGTATTTTGAACTAAAGCTTAAGTAATTAACATTAATTTCTGAAAACTATGTCAGCTAAACCAGAATGCATTCAAGTTCTCTATTTAGAGCAAGTGAACACTGACGGCAGAAGCTGCCATGTGCTTCAGATGTGTTTTTCCAGCATGTTATCTTGGCTTGTCTTTGATGATGGAGACATCTCATTACACAGATGCCCTCGTCTGAGGTGGGGGGAACAGGACTGTGAAAGTAGATTAGTATCAAGTGTAGTTATGAAAGAGTAGAAAGCATTGCACATTTCCAGTGGCCATCACAATGAATTGGGAAGAGAGAAAAACAAGCAAATGCAACTTTTTGTGTTGCTGTATAGTTACTGGTACCACAGTGTGCTTTGTTTTGGTTGCACATCACCCTTCATCTCAGTTGCCTAAACTTTTAACTAAATTTGTCACAAGCACAGAGTCAAACCATGGGGGATCTCTGATTTAAAATTGGATTTCTGCTGCAGAAATGGTTGTCTTTGACAAGAAAAATCTGGAACCCGACATGACTTCATCAGTTGCAACAGCAATTTAGGTAAGTGTTTACAAATAAAGACTGCGAAACTTATTTCTGCATTATAGGTGCTGCTCTCAATCTCCTCCTGACTGCTGACTTCTGAATGAAATCAAAGAGCCTGGTGCTGCTGGAGCAATTGAATTAATACTTCTGGGGTTGAACAGATCTGTCAGGAAGAGAGACAATGCCATAGAGTGTCATTGTCTTTTCCACTTCATTATTGATTCTCTGTCAGCATACAGTACCCCTGCCTCGCTGCACGGTGCGCACCGGTGTCATGTGCCATGTTTAACACCTGGGCTCATGGTAACTGAAGAAATGCAGCCTGACAGCCCTTGTCACTGTGTTTGCTGCACCAGAAAAATCATTTGTTCTTTCCTTCAAAAAAGAAAGAAATAAAAATATGTTTTTAAAAAATAATTTTCAGAAGGAGAAGGAGGAGGATAGAATGGTTTCTTGGGGGGGGGGAGGTGTTTGAGCCTTTACAGTAATTAACTATAGATATGATTAATTTGCTTAAGTAGCAACGACCCCTAACATAACTGATGGTAAATTCTACTACAAATAGCAGGCTGTGTTATACCCTATGTTATGTTATATCACACTTATACTATCTCCTGTGCAGACAAGGAAACTCTCAGTTGGATTTTTGAGGTAGAATATGTGTCATACTCTCATATACAAGCACACTGCAAAGGTGTCATTACTCAGCAGAAAGCATGGTCTTGTGCCACTGTGAGGAAATTCACATCACAAATGCTCAGTGAGGCCAAGAGAAATTTTACATTTTATCATAAACAGCAAGGTGTGTGCCCTAGATTGTGGACCTGCACTAGATTATGCTCTTGCTCTGCCAAAGGGGTGAGTCTCTATGAGAAGGGGCACAAAGATGCTCAGAGGGCTGCAGCAGCTCTGCTATAAGGACAGGCTATGAGAGTTTGGGCTCTGCATCTTGGAGAAGAGAAGGCTTTAAGGAGACTTTGGATTGGCCTTCCGGGATCTGAAGGGAGCTACAGGAGGGCTGGGGAGGGACTATTGATTAGGTCTTGCAATGACAGGACAAGGGGCAATGGGTTTGAAGTGTCAGAGGGGAGATTGAAAGTGGATATTAGGAGGAAGTTGTTTGCAGTGAGGGTGGTGAGACACTGGCACAGGTTGCCCAGGGAGGTTGTGGCTGCTCCCTCCCTGGAGGTGTTCAAGGCCAGTTTGGATGAGGCCTTGAGTGACCTGTACTAGTGCAAGGTGTCCCTGCCTATGGCAGGGGGTTGGAGTTAGATGATCTTGAAGTCCCTTCCAGCCTAAACCATTCTACGATTTGGCGATTCTCTCCGGAGGGCTCTTCCAATCCCTAACACCCTACAATCCTAGCAGTGTCTGTGTGATTTGAGGTGTGAGTTTCCAGGCATGTATGTGCTTTCAGAAGAGGTAACAGCATGTTTTTCAGAATAACCTGGCATCCAGTTAGTATATTTTTTAAGCGTTAATTATTTTTCCAGGCTAGCCAGGTAATATCCATCATACCTCACTAAATACCACTTCAGATAACCACCAGCCAGGCTTGCTCTCATCTATGTTGCTAGGAAAACTGCACTTGAAAGTAAAAGTGCATTTTACTCAGATCATGCACAAGTCATCACAGAGGACATCCTCTACCAGCACATGAAGGAGCTATGCCTGTGTCACTGAGCTCTTGATTTGTATTCTATTCAATCTGTTTTCTCAGTTCCATAGTTATGCTTCATGTTCATGATACTGTGATGCCTAGAATACAGAAAAGGTAGACTCTCATTCTGCTTTCATATATTATAATGGGAGTGGTGATGGCAGAGTAATTATGCTTCTGGGTTGCCGTGTAGATATCATTAGTATTAGTAACAGAGGTGCAATGTGTAATGCTCCTGAGCTGTTTAATGCCATCTCTGGTAGTGACAGCAAGACAACAAATACAGTGGCATTCAGTTTGTGCACACACCCAATTATTACAATGTAGTGTGTGTCACAGTGTGTTAGAGTAGTTCAGGATTTTCATTAAGGTTTCTCTTTTCAGTATATTGCAAGGTGATCTTAATGACTGGCTTTGGTCTTGAAGCAGATATGAAAACTCAATTTGAATGTGAATTTCAGTTGTGTGTTTGCCAGAAAAATAATGGAACCAAAAAGGTAGATACCACTTGCTTCACTGCATTAACTAATAGGTATCTTTAAGATTTTCCAGTGTGAGACCACCTAGAGCAAATTCAGGTATGAGGAACAGTACCAGGAAGAGAATACAAAGGAGCCTCAATTCCCTGGCCAATCATGCATGTATGGCTAGATGAAGGGCTAGCAACTTGTAAAGGCCTGTTACCATACACTTCTGATTAACTCTGCCATATGGAGTAGAATGAAGTCACAGACCTGTGCACACACAGGTAAACACCTCCAGGTGGAACAAGGTGTGAGGTCAACAGCAAAGCATATGGTGCAGAGTACACTATTTGCTCTCCCTCTTGTGTTCAGGACACAGTCTGACATCTGGTTAGCAGGAACCAGGAAGTTTTGGATTTTACAAACCTACCTCTTCACTAGTTGGCTAGCTGAAATCTAGCACAATGAGACCAGGAAGGGTTAAAGGAAACTCCTTTCAGAGTTCACATCCACATCCAGAATTCACATTTTATGGTATTTTACAAGGAACTATTTGGCAGAGCTGACAACAATTGTTTGCAGCATCATTTGTTGTAAAAAGTTGAAAACAACCCTAGATATGTGTGACTTAAAGTGTGAGACTACAGTATTGACTCACCTGTGTATGACATCTCACCTTATCTATGACCTATAGCTACTACATCTGATGGGGCTCAAAGCTTTATACAATTTTGTTCAGAAACAGCAAAGTATTTCATCAAGGAAATTATTTTTAGATCTTTGTAAAGCATCTAAGCAGGCCATGAAGGATGACACATGATTAACTCCAAGCCACTATATTAACTTCCACAGCAGAGGGTCTCATTTAATCCCCATGAACTCCTATAGCTCAGTCTTCTCCTAGGATGTTTTCAAAGAACAAATGTCACATAAACATTTCAAATCCAGTTTTACAGGAAACTTAGTCCTGGTCCCAGCAAAATACTTCATTACACTCTCATTTCCATGAAAACTAACCCTGCAACACTTACATAAATCAGATTTCTGCAGGAAAGGGTTAGGTAAGTCCAAGATAGCCATTATTTGATCCAAGATTCCACTGCAAAAAGTAGCATTAAAAAAATAAGTGCAAAGGAGAGCAGCATACAAAGTGGAGCAAACTGGCATCTGTAGCCTGAAGGCAGTTACAGGTAGTATTTAAAATGAGAAATTAAGGCTGAAGTATAATAGATGAGACACTAGAACAGGTTGCTCAGGGAGGTTGTGGCTGCTCCCTCCCCGGAGGTGTTCAAGGCCAGGTTGGAGGAGGCCTTGAGTGACCTGTGCTAAGTGGGAGGTGTCCCTGCCTATGGCAGGGGTTGGAACTGGGTATCTTTGAGATCCCTTGCAACCTTACCATTCTATGATTATCATCACCTTTGATCCAAATCTACCAGGAAATGTTTAGCACTAACAGAAACAGAAAAAGCTGGAGCCTGAATGAATATTTTGATGGTGTTCACATGAAACTGAAACAAAGAAATAATCTGAAAAATATCACACAAAATCTCTACTGAATCCAGAAAACACAACATGAAAAGAGACCACAGCCTCTGCTTGCATAAGAGTCCAACAGCCAAAGCATGTGTTTTGCCCTGTGTTAAAAAGGGGGGAAAAACTGGTTGACTGGAAGTAGAATATGTGCATTATCTTTGTTTAACAGGTTAGAATATTCTCCTGGCTGGAAGCTCCCTGGCATATGCGAGGGTGAATCAGGACATGTAATTCTCAGCAGTTTCACAACTTCGTGGCATGCTGCCAGAGAGCCAGCAGGTCATTGATTGTTATTGGGGAATCCCCTGACAGTTCCAACCCCCAGGAAAAGAGAGGGAAAGCTGGGCAGCCAGCCAGGACTCCACTCTTGCAAAAACCCCAAATGCAGCTCTCTGATGAGTTATGCAGGAGCCATTCAAACCTTGGGGACTGCTGGCACCCACCACAAGCATGATAAATCACTGACAGAAAGGACATAGAGTTTCCTTAAAGGTTTAAATTGTGAGCTGGTGTTAAGACATGCAGACTCAGGGCTGTACATCATTGTGCTAACAAGAATACTGCCTCAAAGGAGCTCGGTAATACCTTCTATACACATCTTCTATAGCACATACTGTTATATGTTACCTGAACCCCAAACCAAATTATTGAATACTCTGAGTACATTTATGTGACAGTAGGACAAGTGATATAGTCAGTGGTTGTCACTCTGATCACTTCAGTGCCATCTGATGCACTCAATGGACATGTGAAATGCATTCCTCTGATGTAGGTGGATGTATAGGTTACTGTACATTTTGATATGCCAGCCAAAGGGATGAACAACTCATTCCAAGCTATTGCCACTGCTAGGTCATTGCTTCTATCCTCAGAGCACTGAAGAGGTTAACAATGATTGAGATGTGGAAACAACTTATACACCATACACAAACACAGCGCCATGTGTCCCCATGTCAAGAGCAGCAAGGAGAAAAGTCAATAATTATTTTAAAGCATGGCTGAGACAAAAGAGCACTTTTTGGTTTGTGTAATATCTTCTTTGCTTAGAGGTTGCAAAGGAATAAAGACCTCTCCTGCATAGTTAAGTTCTTCAAGCTAAATAGTTTTTGTCTCATCCTTTCACCATACTTGCTTTTCCAAACACATTCAAATGTCCAGAGGCACTGAGCTCTCCACACAGAACTCAGAGCAAAATGCTAAACATTTCCATATAGAAAAATCTCAAGACGCATCTTCAAGAGCAGGGATGAGAATTGTAAGAAGAACATAGTGTGGATATATGGTTGTGAGGGTAGCTTTTGGCTTGTTTTTAGCTTTTGTTTGTTTGTTTTCTTTTGTTGGTTTTGTTCGTTTGCTTGTTTTGGTTTTAGGACAGTACTGCCTGAGAATGTGGTCTGTATAGTACTCCTTAAGCAGTGAATGAATGCAGAAAACGAGATACATGCTACTTCATAAGACTGAAATTCATGTTGAAGTCACTGAGCACTTCTTTACACTTCTGGAACATCTTGGGAGAGATGGTCTTTTTAAGGGAGACTCCAACACCAGCTTCTAAACCAGCCACTTGATGGGGCCTTTCACTGATAAGCTACCTAGTGATGACTTACAGATTAACCAGGTTGGAAAAGACCACTATGATCGAGTCTAACCTATCACCTAACCCTTCCAATTAATTAAACCCTGGCACTGAGTGCCTCACCCAGCCTCTTAAACACCTCCAGGGATGGTGACTCCACCACCTCCCCAGGTAGCCCATTCCAATGGACAATCACTTATCTGGAAACACTGTGCTATGGTTAGCAGAACCATTAAGCATCCAAGGAAATGTAGAAATGCAAAGAAAACCAGTTGCTAACCACTGAAAAGTTACTGGTTGCTATTGCATATTGCCATGGAAACAGACTAATTATCAATATCTTGCACTTGAAAAATCAATACTCAGCATAAAACCATGTGTTTCAGCTCAACATTTTGTTCTGTTCAACCTCCTCTTGGAAGTAAGTAGGAAAGATTTTCCTTAAGGTGGTAGCTATATCCACTTAGTGACAGGAAAGCAGAAGCAAGAGGACAGCAGAAGCTTCTTCACCTAGTGCCAGCTGCAAGCTGGGAAGCATATCTAGACCTATGGCTATTCAGAAGTCCAGATTCAAAATTGTTTGGAAACAACTGATTGTTTCCAATGCAAAATAAAAAGTTTCCTTAGGAATAGTTACAATTTTTCAGCAATAGTTGACTCTATTCCAGAATATCCAGTTTTTGTGTTTTAGTGACAATTTCCAGAGAAATGGAACAAGAAATCTTTTGAATGGATAAGTTTAGTGGTTAAGCTTCATATAAGACAGTTCCCTGAGGTTTTGCTGTTAGATCATCACACAAACAACCTCCCGCCTCCCAGTTTATTGCAAGGTGGTGGTGGTGGTGGTGTTTTGTATCACAGAAAGAGTGACCTTTGGTTGCACATTTCTGAAGGAGGCTGGAAATATTTCTGCTTCAGAACTTTACACTGAAGATCTATTATGTGCTTGATACATGCATTAAGAGCAAGTTGCAAATGCAGTCTTTGATTTAATCTTCAAAATCACTATCAGAGTCTGCAGGTCTACTTTTATCCTCACCTAAACTGTTACAGTGACAAGGTTGCTGTAACATTAGAAATGATGTGCCAGAGAACAGTCATGGTAACACACTTTGCAGCATCAGTGCTAGAATTAAGCAGTTAACCAGAATAAGCAGCAAAGAACTCCAACTGAATTCCTGCTATATCTAGGTCTCAAGTCTCTCCCATTCTGCAGTTAGCCTCACATTCCCATTCTTCCCCTTTCCAAGCCCTCTGCTTTGAAGTGGTACCAAAACTGCTGTTGGCATCACCTTGGCAGCTGATTTCAGGAGCGGGCAGGCACAGTAAAGTAGAAGTCAGACCACGATTCCAGGTACAGCTGTGGAGAGCAAATCTGCCCCTCTCTGTAAGAGCATTTGGTTGTCTCACGTGATCCACCAAGTGCCAGTGAAACCAAACAATAAAGGGTTTGGCCTTGTGCAGATTTTCTGAGGACTGCCTGAATTCTCTGACACAGTGATAAAATCAGCTTTCAGATGCAAAGTCAAGGACAAACTGAACTCTGGTAGACATGTGAAGGAGAACCCCCCGAAAAATGGTAGCCTGTGAAAGCATGAACAGAAAATAATCCACTCAAAAAAAAAAAAAATGAAATACGTTGAAAAGCAAAATATCTTACAGGCAGCATCCTGTAGCTAGTCCTATTTACAATGGTGTGCAAGCACAAAAACCCATGTAGCCCACTTATGCAATTAAGGCTTGGCAATTTGATGAAAATATCACGGAACAGAATTGATGTGAATTTGAGCACCCTGCCAGCTCATTGGGATGGAATTGGCAGTCAGGGGAAGAGACGGGTGGTGTGATGTGCACGCATGAGCCTGCAAAGGCAAACTCTGGGCTCCAGGGCAATTGCCAAGAGTTGGTTATCCTGCAGGAAAACAGGGATTTGAACAATAGTTACGCTCTCAAGGGAGGTAGGTTTTTCCAGGCTCCAGATAATCGAAGGAAAAATAGTAGGGGATAAATATATTAGCAACCTCTAACACTCATGATACCCACACAGAATTAGAAATATTTTCATGACACAGGTAGTAGTAAACTGATTCTTTTTTTTCCTCAGAAGAAACTAGTTTTCATTGCAAAACTTTCTGCACTTCACAGTAATGGTTACATCCATGGTCCTTAAATGTTTCTTCAGATCAGCTCAATACTAACTAAAACTGAACTGCATTACACAGCATTAAATAAATACTGTTTATATAGTATTTTTTACTATATATATCTATATAGTGTATATTGTGTTTAGTGTATATTGTGTATATTTAGATACACAATACTAAATATTACACAATATGTACACAATACTAAGTAAAACCAAACTGCATCACACAGCACTAAATAAATACTCTTTATATAGTATTTTTTACTATATATATCTATATAGTGTATAGTGCATATTGTGTATATTTAGATACGCAATACTAAATATTACACAATACTAAATAAAACCAAATTGCATCACACAGCACTAAAGAAATACTATTTATGTAGTATTTTTTACTATATATATTTATATAGTGTATATTGTGTATAGTGCATATTGTGTATATTTATATACACAATACTAAATATTACAATATATACACGATACTAAATAAAACTGAACTGCATCACACAACACTAAATAAATACTATTTTATAGTATTTTTTACTATATATATTTGTATAGTGTATATTGTGTATAGTGCATATTGTGTATATTTATATACACAATACTAAATATTACACAACATATACACAATACTAAATAAAATCAAACTGCATCATGCAGCACTAAATAAATACTATTTATGTAGTATTTTTTACTACATATATTTATATAGTGCATATTGTGTATAGTGCATATTGTGTATAGTG